>VDFB02063646.1:0-18841 GCA_007258455.2 Sequoia sempervirens | reverse complement strand
TTTGTGGATGCATATTTCTCAATTTTTGTCTCACTAGCTTTGCCTCTGGATAGACAACTAGATGATGAACCACAATTTCTGGATCAAGACTGGGCATGTCAATGTAGGTCCATGCAAAGTTTACCTTTCCTTCCCTTAGGAATGCAACTAGAAGTTCCTGTTCTTCTATCAAAAGTGATTTTTCATATAAGGTTATATGTGGTGTTTCTTCTATTCCTAGGTTGATTGGATTGCACTTCTCTACTAAGACTGTTGACTTTTCCTGATGAATAGCACTAAGGGGAAGATTGAATCCCTCATCCTTTGGAACCTAAGAGAGGTTTTAACCATTGTATGTGTCCCTTTTTTTTTACTCTTTTTGGGGTCAAAAAGTGCCACAGGGTGGTTTTCACTTAAAGACCTAGATATTACTCTTAAATTTTCACTTTTGCGACTGAGCAATTCAGTCTTTTCCCCATAGTAGGCATATGTGTCCAGCTCAATGCCGAATTCTGATTTATGATCTCCATATGGTGTAGTATCTCACAATCCCATAAATTTCGAGAGAACCTCATCATTTTTGAATGTGTCCAAGATTGGTGGTCCTCGTTGGTTATAGTCGATGAGTTGGAGATAGAAAAGTTTTAGCTCATTGGTCTGGCTACTTGGTTCAAAAGATAGGATTCTAATCATGCAGAGGGAGGAATCCTCAAATAACATGGGTAGATCAATGAGAGGGTCCTCATCACACACATTGGTTATATCGTAGGTATAGTTGTCTAAGGGTAAACCTATGGATACCAGTAATTGAGGAGGAGCTTTGAATTTTTTAACCGAGGCACCTTTGCCACATGTTAGGAATTACATGCAGAAAGTATCAATTAAATACAAATAAAGATTAAACAGAGGTATGTAAAACACAAAAATAATAACAACAAGAGACAATATTTAATGTGGTTCACCCAAACTTGGGCTATGTCCACCAATAGAGAGTCCAATATTATTATCCAATAAATCAAATCAATTAGAACTAGTAATCCTTGCAACTTAATATTGCTGAAAATGCTACAATACAATGTCAACGAAAACCCTAATCTTTAACCTTTTATCAAGACTTATGTTGGTTACAAAATAGGGTTTTTTATGTTAGCCAATAGAAAAATAATGCCCAATGCCTTTATAAAATAATAAAAATCATCTTCCACTTGGAGACTGATCATAACACTACTGACCTTGTAGCTCCCATTGGAAATAAGCACCCTGGACCCTGTTGTTTTGATTTTATTGTTTTCAGTCTTGAAGACCAACTGAAGCTGAAGAGGAGCTCAACTTCTCCCTTGGCACTGCCTTTGTAAACATATCCACTAGATTGTCATCTGTATGTATCTTTTCCGGCCTTAACTATCCATCATCCAATACTGACCGAATGAAGTGATACCTCAACTGTATGTGTTTGGTCTTTGAATGCAAGGAAAAATTCTTTGAAAGATGTATGACACTTTGGTTGTCCGTAAACAAATAAATGTTAGCCTGTGGTTTGCCCAATTCTTCCATGAAAGATTGCAGCCATATCATGTCCTTGCTTGCCTTTGTTTCAACTACATACTCTGCCTCTATGGTGGATAAAGCAACCACCTTTTGCAACCTGGAGATCCAACTCACCACTGTCCCACCTACAATAAAGACATAACCTGTAGTACTTCGCTTGGTATCAATATCCCCTACCAAATCTAAATCTACATAACCTGCTAAATCAACATTAGAGCCCCCAAAACATAAATGTTTATTGGATTTACCTCTCAAATACCTGAGAACCCATTTTACTGCATTCCAATGCTCCAAATAGGGATTACTCATATACCTGCTTATGACTCCAACAACATGTGCAATATCTGGTCTCATGCATACCATGACATACATTAAACTTCCTATAGCTAAAGCATATGGTACCTTAGACATTTTGTCTTCCTCCTCTTGTGTCTTTGGACACATCTCCTTAGTCAATTTCAAATGACTAGGCAAAGGTGTGATGACAAATTTTATATTTTCCATGTGGAATCTCTGCAACACCTTTTCAACATAACCAGCTTGAGATAGAATCAATTTTCTGTTCTTCTTATCTCTGTAAATTATCATACCAAGGATTTGTTTTGCTGCCCCCAAATCCTTCATAGCAAATGATTTCGCTAACTGCTATTTTAACTCACTTATATGATCCATGTTAGACTCCACTACAAACATATCATCAACATATAAACATAAAATAATGTAGTTGTCATAATCCAACCTCTTAAAATAAACACAATGGTTATAATTACACCTATTGTAGCCTTACTCAACCATAAAACTATCAAATTTCAAGTACCATTGCCAAGGTGCTTGTTTCAAGCCATATAAACTCTTCTTCGATCTGCACACCAATTTCTCCTTACCTTTGACCTCAAATCCTTGGGGTTGTTCCATATATATCTCCTCCTCCAAATCACCATGGAGAAAATTAGTTTTCACATCTAATTGTTCTAAATGCAAATCATCAACAACCACAATACTTCAAATAGTATGAATAGAAGTCATCTTAACAACTAGAGAAAAAATCTCAGCAAAATCAATGCCCTTTTCTCTATGCAAATCCTTTTACAACTAACCTGGCTTTAAATATTTTCTTACCCCCATCTTCCTCTTTCAACCTATAAACCCATTTTTTTGGTAAAATTTTTTTACTTGTAGGCAACTTACATAATTCCCAAGTTTGATTTTTCAACAAGGAGTTCATTTCTTCTTTCATTGCAAGCTCCCATTGAGCCTTTGTATCCACCTGCATAGCTTCATCATACCCTTCAGGTTCACCAACATCTATTAAAAAAATAGAATACAAAGAGGGAGAAAATATTTCTGGAGGTCTACTTATCCTTGCAGATCGTCTAACATTCATTGGAGTTTGTGGTATTTGTTGTTGTTGTTGTTACGGAGCATGAGGAATCACTGGAATATCAGTGTTTGGTGTATCATCCAACACTGCATAATCATTTTCTTTTTTCTCATGCTGCTACAACTGATCTTTGTACAACACTTGCTCATTGAATATGACATCCCTGCTTCTCACAATTTTTTGATTTTCAAAATGTCAAATCCTATAACCAAAGTCATCAATGCCGTATCCAACAAATACACATTTCTTTGATTTTGCATCAAGCTTGGTTTTAATTTTAGAATCTACATGTGCAAATGCTTCACAACTGAAGGTCTTGAGAAAAGAATAACTCACCTTCTTACCTGTCCATGCTTCCTCTAGAATACCGCAACCCAAAGGATTAGAGGGACCTCTACACTAATGTTCATTATGTGCTTTAGCCTCTTTCATATGCTTGGAAGGCAAACCCAAATGTATGCAGTTCTGTCTCAGGCACACTCCATTTTTGTCATATTCATGTGCTCAACCACTCCATTTTCTTGTGGAGTCCCTAGAACCATTTTTTTCCTACGAATTCCATTAAAGGAATAATAATCCTCAATTTATTTGTTGCAATACTCAACACCATTATCAAATCTGAGACATTTTAATTTTTTGCTCGTCTCATTCTCAACCAAGCTTCTCCATTTCTTAAATGTTTCAAATACATCATATTTTTTTCTTAGGAAATAAATTCAAACCTTCCTAGTTGCATCATCTATGAATGTAACATAATACCGAGAGCCACCGAGAGAAGATACCTAAGATGGTCCCCATACACCTGTATGCACAAGCTCCAACTTTTCATCCTTCTTTTTGTTCCCATCCTTGAGAAAACTAACTCTCTTTCATTTTCTATACACACAACTTTCACAGAAATCCATATTAATACATTTCAAACCAAGTAAAACTTTCTTAGAATGAAATACTTTCGTACCTTTTTCACTCATATGCCCAAGTCTATTATGCCACAATGTTGTCTCAAAACTTGCAAAAACTGTTTTAGTCTCTTCCTGCAAAATCATAGCAATTGTTCTTGAACCTATTTGGTTTTTATCTGCAACAACTAAAGTAGAAGGAACAATCTGACCTGTACAAAGATATAAGGTGCCTACTTTCACACCTTTTTCTACTACTTGCACCTTGTAACCCTTCACTTTATCACTAAATGTAACAACACAACTCCTCATTATCTAGTTGTCTAGTTGAAATTAAATTTCTTTTTAACTTTGGAATATGCCTTACCTCATGTAGTAGCCAATGATTACCATTCTGCAACTTAATCTTGATTCTTCACTTTCCAACAATCTAATAGGGTTCGTTATCTCCCAAATAAACCAGCCCAAAATCCTCTTGGACATAATCAAGAAAATAACTTCTATGGGAGGTAGCATGAAATGAAGCCCCTGAATCTAACACCCAAGAATCATCAAAATTATCAAGGGAAAGAATCAAAGCATCCTCATCAGATTTATTACTTACCACATTTTCCTCTTTATTGCCTTCCTTTTTGTCTCCTTTATTTTTTCGAGACCAACAATCTTTCTTTACATGACCTAGCTTACCACAGTACCAGCAATCCCTCTTGTCTCTGGATTGGGACCTTTTGTCCTTTGATTTTCCTCATGACTTCCCATGACTTCCAGAATTATTTCCTCTCTCCTTTGTTCTGCCCCTACTTTTTGCATTCAAAACACTGCCTAATGTGGATGTTCCATCTGAGCTTTTCCTATGAATTTCCTCACTCAAAATAAAACCAACAACATCATCAAATTTCAATGTATTTGAACCAAAAACATAATTACTAACAACCAGTCATTCCAACTTTCAAGCAAAGAACATAGAATCAAAAGAGCCCTAACTTCTTCATCAAAGTTTACATTTACAAAAGTTAATTGATTGGTAACCGTATTAAACTCATTTAAATGATCAACAACTAACCCACCTTCTGCCATTTCCATATTAAATAAACACTTCATAAGAAATACCTTATTCGAAGTGGAAGGATTTTCATATAACTTTGCCAGGGTTTCCATCAACTCTTGAGTTGTCTTTGATGTTGTAATATTGAATGCCACCGATTGTGCCAGACATAAACGAATGGCTCCTAGTGCCTTTCTGTCTAGAATATTCTAATCTTCATCACTCATGGTTGCCGGTTTCTTGGCTATTCCTTCCAACAACCTCCATAGATCCTTCTGATTAAGATAATCCTCCATCTGCATCTTCCATAACTGATAGTTCTTCCCACTGAATTTATCTACCTTCAATTTAACCTCATCTGCCATTGCTCCCACTTAATTGTGAGACTCCCACTCAACCATGAGACTTTCCTGTAGATGATAATTGAACACAACTCGCTCTGATACCACTTGTTAGGAATTGCATGCATAAAGTATCAATTAAATACAAATAAAGATTAAATAGAGGAATGAAAAACACAAAAATAATAACAAGAAGAGAATATTTAATATGGTTCACCCAAACTTGGGCTACGCCCACCAATAGAGAGTCCAATATTATTATCCAGTAAATCAAACCAATTACAACCAGTAATCCCTGTAACTCAATACTGTTGCAAATGCTACAATACAATGTCAATGGAAACCCTAACCCTTAGTCTTTTATCAAGACTTATGTCGGTTACAAAATAGGGTTATTTTATGTTAGCCAATAGAAAAATAATGCCAAACGCCTTTATAAAATACTAAAAAACCATGAGAGGTTTCAGGGGCTGCCCCTGGACCCCGTCTTGGGGGCATTGCCCCCAAACCCTCGTTAAATAATTTGGGAGGAAACCGTGCTGATAAAAGAGGGGAAAATTTAACCTTTGAGTCTAATTAGGCTCCACATAACAACACCACACATGGTTATCTTCAGAGGGGTACATCCAAGGCCAAGATTCTTTATGCACTTCTCAACAACAATAGGTTCTAATAGGTTGTTGTCATTTTTTTCGAGTTTCTCCTTCTTGTTGTAGCTCATGCCAAGCATCACCTGCAGTCCTTTGTTGTCATCATCCATGGGAGGATCAGGTATGGGCCTTTCATCTTGGTATAGTAGACTTGATACATCTTTTTTTGTCTAGTACTTCCTGGCTTAGGTCTCCCCAACTTTTGAATCTAGAGGGGTATGCTTTGAAGGTGTGGGATGTTGTGTCGCTTGGATGTGGTTGCCCATGAGACCTAGGAGATTGAGGTAACTCTCCTATTACAAAATCGCTCTTTTTCATTTTGTAGTCCCCACACCCATTATCTTGGATAATGAATTTAATATCAAAGATGTTTAGAATGGAGGGTGTCTTTGTCTCAGAAGTGGAGGCTAGGGTAGATGGGTCTATATATAGAGAGGTGGGTCCTTCATCATTATTTGGGACTTGAGGGATCTTGTAGTACCTGGCATCCAAATTCTTGCACTAATAAAATGGCTCGGGATCACCATGGACTGTGACTTCTTGATTTTGATAAGGAAACTTAACACATTGATGGAATGTGGATGCCACAGCTTGCATCCCATGGATCCATGGGGCATCCTAGGAGGATATTATAGGATAATTCAAGATCAAGGACTTGGCATGTAGTTTCCATGATAGTTGGCCCTACTTGAATAGGGAGTTGAATGGTGCCTTGAGACACCATTTCTTGGTCATCATATGCCCTGATTGTGATAGGTTTACCTTTTTCATTGACATCTTTAGAGAATCCTAGATTCTTTATTAGCTTGAGGGTACAAATATTCAGACATGCACCTCCATACACCAAGACTCTCTTGACTTTATTTTTATGGACTAAGACTTCGAGATGGAGTGCTCGATTATGAGATGGTTGAGTTGGGAGATCTTGTTTAGAGAATGTTAGGAGATGTGGTGTGGTGATATGTCCAACCATAGCTTGGAAGTGGTCCACATCAAGATCTGTTGGGTTGGAGGATGTGGCGAATGCTTCTTCTAGGATTTTCCTATGTGTAGGTGAGATTTTCAGTAACTCCATGATGGAGATCTAAGCAGGGGTTCTTTTCAATTGGTCTAAGACATTATAACCATTGGGAATAGATTTGAGATTAGAGGTGGGTGTTTTGGGTGGTTGTGATGGTCCTAGAATGATAATTCAACCACCACATGTGGTGACTCCACAGTCGGCTTTAGCTCCCTTAATGTTGACAACAGTGACCCATTCATCTAAGGACGTGACAACATGGTTGTAAACATGGTTCACATTATTATACTTTGCCTTACCATTGTTGTTTCCTTTATTATGATCTAGCATTAGATTTGTGTACATTTTTTAAGGTCCTAATTCCCTGCGGGTTATTCAATGTTTATGGTTTTTTCATCAATGAGATCTTGGATTAGATTCTTCAATCTCATGCAACTGGGTGTCATGTGTCCCTTGATTTTATGAAAATCGCAAAGGTGATTTTCATTATACCATGGTGGTTTTCACTTGGGGCTCTTGATAATTTTCATAAACAGGGCTTTTAATGAGATTCTCTTATACCAATTTTTTCATGACGGATTCAATTGGTTCCCCAAGGGGTGTGTATTTTCTTTTGGGGGGAGACTTTTTTCATGGGGGTGGCCCCCCTTGATTATTTAGGTTGTTGACCACTTGATTGTTGGGTTTTTGCGATGATGTGTTGGCCTATATGTTATTTTAGTTATTGACTTGCGGTTGTTGATATGGTTTTGTGTTTTGCCTTGAGGCACTGATAATAGCTTTGGCATGAACCACACCATCGTTAGTAATGTTTTTTTTCTTTTCCCATGTGCGAGGTTTTTCATTATAACTGGTCAATGGACAATTGTCTTGATATGTTGGTGTGCCCCATTGTGCAATAAAGGCTCTTTTGATGTTGAGCGCCTTGGGGATCAACTAGTCATACGTGGTGATGCATTGCATTTTTAGATGGAAGGACAAGGTCCCTTTGAGATTGGTGATGAAAGTATAGATTTTTTGTTCTTCTAGCATAGTCCACTTGCTCCTGTTGGCCTTGGATCACCATCGTTGCAAGAAGGATGTGAATGTTTCCCTCTTTTTAGGGCGGATATTTCTTCTAGACTCATGTCCATGCCTATGTTGAATGAGTAGTTTTGTATGAATAAGTCCATAATTTCTTGGAACTTTTTGATTCCAGGGGGAAGATGGGAGAACCATTCCATTGCTAGACCAACCAAACTTCGAGGGAAGAGTCACATTAGATAAGAATCATCGTATTCAACTTCCCTATAGTGTACATGGAATTCCCTATGTGATCTTTAGGATTTCCCATCCCATAGTATTTGTCAAATTTAGGGATTTTGAATCCTTGTGGGAATGGAACCATCACAATTCTTTTGTTGAATGGATAAGGGCATAAATTCCCTTGTGTTTTTGTTGTTTTTCCTGATTGGAGGTCTAGTACTTGTTGTGAGAGCAATGTGATTTGTGTAAAAACATCATTTGGTGGATCGGGAGGTAGGATGAATGTGTTTTGGGGTGGTTTGATTGCTTGAGTGATGGGTGGGGTGTTTTGTGTGTTCGTGGGAGGCTGCTGCAAGTTTTGTTGCATTGACAATGCTTGTTGGTATGCTTGCAATTGTTGTTGTGCCAACAACGCTTGTTGTTAGTCTTGTTTCTGTTGTGCCAACAATATTTTTTGTTGGGCTAGTAGCTAAGCTATTTCTTGTTGCACTTGGTATTGTTGCAAAGCTTGTTGATAGGCTTGTTGCTGAGCCACTTGTTGTTGTGCTTGTGCTTGAGCTTGTTGCACTTGATATTGAGCTTGCGCCTAAGCTTGAGCTTGTTGAGCAGATTATGCAGCTTGGGTAGCCTGTGTGGCTTGTGTTGTTTGTGTGGATTGTGTGGCTTGTTGTTGTTGCAATAAAGCTTGTGCTTGCACTTGAGTAGCCTGATGTGCTTGTCATGCGGCTTTTTGTGCCTACGCTTGTTATGTAGCTTGTGTGGCTTGTTGAATTTGGAATTTATAGGCTTGTTGGGATGCTTGTAGTGTAATGTTTTATTGATTTTCCATGTTTGGGTTTGGAGGTGGAGGTGGAGGACTCAGAATATTGTGAGATGGTGTGATTTGTTGAGGTAGTTGTTGAGATGTTTTTTGAGAGATGATTGGGGGTTGTGTTGTGGATGGTACAATTGATGTGCTAGGTCCTTGGGAGACCACATTTTGAGGTGTTGTATATGATGTAGTGATTGATTGTGTTGCTTGGATTAATGTCACATGTTGTTATGATATCAGTGGCATGTTTGGAGGATTTGGTATGTTGATTTGATTCACGATTGGAGGATTGTTTTGGTTTGATTGATTTGGGATCGGTATGTTAGGAAAATGGGGTTACCCTAAACCAATGATTGATGTGGATATTGATGTTATAGGAGGTAATGGCAGAAGGATTAGTGGTAGGTTTCCATGATAAAGTGATGATGAAGCATTAAAGATTCCCCCTTGTCCAAATAGACCCACTTGTCCTTGTGATACCATGGGGAGAGATACAAAATTAATGCTCCTTCTAAGACCAAAATGTGAGCACAAAACTCACACAAGTTAACAAGAGATCACAAATCAAGTGTCAAACATGTTAGAAGAGAAAATCTAATGCTC
The DNA here is from genome assembly GCA_007258455.2 of Sequoia sempervirens. NCBI lineage: Eukaryota > Viridiplantae > Streptophyta > Pinopsida > Cupressales > Cupressaceae > Sequoia > Sequoia sempervirens. The sequence continues at coordinate 9,318 of VDFB02063646.1, read as the reverse complement.
CCTATGATATTCTTGGAGAAACAAAGTTGAAAACATGAAAATAAAACAAGAACATAATATAAAATCAATTAAGCTAACCAAACCTCAATCCCATAGGGGGATTGGTGCTCCTTTTATGTGGAAAGAAGCTATTTCCCAATCCCTTTGATAAGCTTGATTTAGTGTGGATGATTCAAAGATGAAATTGACTATAATTCAGCTATGATGCTTGAAAATGATGAAAAACTATGAACTCAAATGGCTATAGTGATAATGCATGAAGTTTTGTGGATCCATATTATGAAAATGATGCATTTATTTATAGAATCCAAGGGTTGAAGAATGAGAGGATTTTATGAATGTGGGATAAAATGGGAGCTAATGAGAATGTGCCAAGTATCACAATTCTATTGGATGAGGGTGGAGCACATTTTGGGAAATGTGTGAGTGGAGAAGGATGGAAGAGAAGTAAATGTTGTTAGTTGAGAATTTGAAATTGGTGTAAGAGGAATTGAATGAGATTTGAAAAGATGTAAGAGGATTTGAAAGATTGTAAGAGATTTAAATGTAGATGTGAAAGGTATTTGAAAATATTTGGAGGGAAATTGAATGAGAGGTTGTTGAGAAGAATATTCCTTGGAATATGCCTTGGTGAGGGAAAATAGATGAATTAAATAATTAATTGAAATTATTTTCATGTGCAACCTGGTTAGTTGACCATGGTTGATTTAAATTTTAAAGAGTTAAAAGCTGGAGGATTTGATAATGATGATTAGAAAACTGATTTAAGATTAATTAATTCATAATTAATTAAGTGGAGTGAATTAGGAGATGTTACATTTGATTCGATTGATTTGTAATCAAATGAGAGGATTAAGAGAGGATTTAATTAAATGATTTGATTTAATTAAATAAGATGAATATTAGTTAGAAGAAGGGTGAATTAATCCAATAAATTTAATTATTTGATTAATAGTTGAATTTGCTAATTTTAATTAAATAATGTTGATTATTCAATTAAATGATCAATTTGAGATGTTTTGGAGAAAATGGTGTTAATTGATCTGAATCAAATGTCTAGTATCAATCAAGACTTTTTTGGTGTCTATAATAATTAAAGATGGCATGACTTGTGAAGAGTACCTCAAAGAGAAAGAGTTAATGACACAATACAACTAGATTTTATCAAGGGATGAATGCTACTGGAGATCCAAATCACATGAAACTTGGCTAGAGGAATGGAATCTCAATACCAAATTCTTCCATAAAACAACTAAGATAGGATGAGGACTCAATAAAATAGCACAAGTACATTCATATTATGGTATGTGATCACTTACAAAAAACTCAAATGTTAAGGAAGAAGGAATTTGGTTATTCCAAAACGCTTTTCACCAAAGAATGATCACAGACAACTACACAACAATTTCAGGCAAGCAATTCCAACACTACTGTCAAATGATGGCAATCCCTTTCTTTGTGTCCTTATCATAAAGGAGGAAATATAAAAAATGTCGTGTTTCAACTCCACCCAGACAAGGCCTCAAGATTGGATGATTTTTCAACCATCTTCTACCAAGAGTGCTAGGAATTCATAGGAAACGACATTTTCCTGATGGTGGAAGAAGTAAGTCAGAAGGTGCTCAAATATTTCAACAACACAAACATAACATTAATCCCCAAAAAATATGATTGTGCCACCTTTGTGGACTTTAGTCAATTTTAGTGTATAGTATCACGTATAAAATCATCTCCAAAGTGATTTTGAATCAGGACAAACTAATTCTTCCATCCATCATCTCTCAAGAGAAAAGTGGATTTATGGTTGGACATAGTATTACTAATGGAACCATCATCGTGCATGAAGAAATGCATCCTCTCAAGAAATTTAATATGAAAGGTATGATATTAAAACTTGATATTAGTAAAGCTTATGATTGGGTAATTTGTAGGTTTCTCCTCAAAATTATGGGAAATTTTGAATTTAACTCTCATAGCTTGAGGTGGATTTTCACTTGCATTTACTCAATTAGATATTTAGTCATAATCTATGGCTCCCCTTGCATCTTCTTTGAAGCTACAAGAGACATTCAACAAGGAGACTCATCTCCCCTTTCCTATTTATTATTATGGCCGAGGCACTCAGTAGAAGAATCATATACAATGTGACCCATGGATTATGGAAAGGTGTCATAATTGCTCCCATCTCCCATATATCCATTCAATTGTTCATAGATTATACAATATTGTATGGAGAACCATTGGAACAAGAAACTAAAATCATAAAAACATTGGTAGAATATGGTTGACGCTCTAGGAAAGTAATTAATCAAAATTAGTCATCTATATTCTTCTTCAACACAAGGAAAGTGGTGCAACAAAGAATTGACTCTTCATTGGGATTCCACATTAGATCTTTGTCCAACACATATTTGGGAATACCTTTCTTTAATGGTGCAATAAGATTAAAGTTGTGGGAAGAGACTTTGGAAAGTGCAAAAGGAAAATGAAGTAGCAGGGGCATTGGATTACTCTCGCATGATGGATAATCATGGTTAAAGTTTTTATCATTATCATACCAATCTACACACTTTCATGCATCAACCTAACTGCAAAATTTGTGAAATAATTAATAGTATTCAATGAATTTTTGTGTGGTAAGTCTCTAACGATGTCAAGTCACAACAACACAACAAGCAATTAGCACCGACTTTTGTGCTAGATTTTAGTGTATTTTGAGCCATGAATTGAACAATTTGGTTGGCGCTACACTCGGCACAAACATGCATGGTCAGTTTGGTGTCAGATTTTGCACTAGATTTAACGACAGAATTAGCATTAGATTTAGCACCAGAAAATCACGTCTCCGAAAGCGCCTAAAATAGCATCAAGAAGTAACGTTGAAAATGGCACTAAAATTGGTGCCCAATTTGGCTTCTGATTTTGCTTCCATGTCTACTCCCATTTTTGCTTCTAGTTTTGCTTCCAATTTGGTGTCTAGTTTTGTTTCCAGTTTTGCCTCTAGGTTTGCTTCCAATTTTGTTTCCAAGTTTGCTTCGAGTTTTTCTTCCAGTTTTCCTTACAGTTTTGCTTATGATTTTTCTTCCAAGTTTGCTTCTGATTTTGCTTCCATTTTTGCTTCCAGTTTTGCTTCTAGTTTTACTTTAAAGCTTGCTTCTGGTTTTGCTTCTAGTTTTGCTTCCGATTTTGCTTCTCCGTGTTTGTTTAGTTTTGTTTCTAGTTTTTTCTTCCAATTTTTCTTTTTAGGTTTTTGTTTCCAGCTTTTGTTTCCAGCTTGTTTCCCAAGTTTTCTTCTAATCTTTTGTTTCTCCCAAATTTACCCCTAGTTTGTTTTTGGTTACTCCCAATTTTGCTTCCCAAGCTTGCTTCCTGGGTTTGCTCTTAGTTTGGCTTCCATTGTTGCTTCCTTTTTGTTTCCTAAAAATGCTTCTTGTTTTGTTTTCATTTATTAATTTAATATGTTTTATTTCAATTTAATTAGTTAAATATACTCTTAAATAACTCATATGATTATAGAGTAAGTAATTTAATTATTTAACTCATATGATTAAATAACAATATAATTATTGTAACATGATCATCATCTATAATTAAAACAAGTGAGTCAAATATCTATAATTTAATTAAATTTGACAACATCCATTCTGAGCAGTAAATTAAAATCATCATACTTAATAAATATCCATCCAAAAAGCATCGACCACTTTTAATATATATAAATTGACAAGTCAATACTGATAAGATCATCATCATATATAACTAAAACAAGTGAAATTCAAATATGCCAGTACATCAAAAACATGTCAAAACGATACATGTCCAATAGTTGACATAAGTGAAAATTGTTAGAAGATTAATCTCGCCTTGGTAAAGGTTATTCTTTACTTCATGTAATTATTTATTAACTTGTAGGAATATTCCAAAGGAATCCCTACAAATCTTTTGTCTTTTGTCATCTCACACATGTGTGAGGATAACTTATTTATTAATTCCTTTATTAAGGAATATTTGTAACCACCTCCTTAAGAGGTGACACTCTGCACACACATAGATGAATGGTGGCATTCATTGAGTTGGGAGTTACATTCTAACTCCTTCTTCTCACCTCTACTTATTGAGGTGCCTCTCCTCTCATTCTTCAAGATTCAAGCAAGCAAGCTAAGGCTGAAGCTCTCTCTTTGTATTATTCTTTATGTGTTCTTTTGCCTCATTCATAATATTGAGTTTTGTTTTTTCTAACGAGTCTCTTGTGTCTCTTTGCTTTGCGGTGCTTTGGTTTTGGCTACTTCAATATTTTAATCTCTTCCTTCAAACACCACTCTTTATTAGTACTTTTCCATTGCTCTTTTCTATTTTCATGAAATGTATTTTATATTACTAATATCTTGTGAGTTATATTGTTGAAGGTTTACTAGATTTTTCAGCACACCATTGGAGACACTCTCAAAGAGAAGAAGAGCTAGTGCCTTATCTTGGTTGTTTATTTTTGTCTTCTAACCTTTTTTTTGTGTGCAAGAATCTTAGTTTCCTATTGTTCAGATTTTAAATAATTTGTTCTTAAATCTATTTGCATTTTTTTTTTAGAAAACCCAATAAGGGTTTATCTTATTTTCTAAATTTCAATTCAAAAGTTTTAACCCTTTGTGCAGGTTATATTTTATCTAAAAGCTTTCTAGTTTTTTCTATCAATTTAAATTTTAAAAAAAAAATCCATTATTTTTGCATGCATCTCTTTTTTTTAGATCTCTAACCCTAGTTCAATTTTTTTTAGAAAAAAGCTAATTTGCTTCTTTAGTTTCTTCAAAAAAAATAATCAAGGGCTTTAACCCTTATTCTAGTTTAGAAATTTAAAAATAAATCAAAACATTTCATTTATTTTTCTTTATCAAAGTTAAAAAAAAATCATTTTTATTTTTTTTAAAGAGCTTTAACCCTGTTTTAGTTTAGAACTTATTTCTTTAAGTAAAAAATCAGATTATTCTAATTTTAAATATCTATTTTAAAAAAAAATAGATCACTGTTTATAAGGCAGTTTATTTTATTTATAAAAAAAAAAAACAATTTCAAAATTTTTAAGAAAATAATCATTAAAAAATTTAAAACCCTTTTAAGGGTTTAAGTTGTGTTAGCCACCCCTCCTGCCGTTGGTGTACCCTGCCTCCTCGCTGCCATACTTTCATCCACATTTCTTCCTCAGCTCTTTGTGGCTCACTCTATTCAATCTCTCGCGATAATCCACTCTAAAGGCTCTATGTCTTTATAAGCCGTAGGTTAACGTTTTTCTCTCTTTTTTCGTTGCCCGCCTGATTATTTTTTAAAAGATCCTTTATTTTTTATCTCTCCCTAACTGTTGTCTCTCCCTACATTTTGTTCTTCTTTTAAAATAATATCGTCCGCCCAAATCTCTTTTCTTTCTTTATTAATACTTTTTATAAATCTGCATTCAAAATTTCTCATGCGTGCGGCTTCTAACGTGCATTCATTATGTTTTAAAGTTACTTTATATCTTTAAAATATTTATGCGCTCCATTATTTTTATAAAGTTACTCTTGCATTATAAACCTTTTTAATCAAATCTAGCTAGGCCTTTAATTAGCATAAGTTTCTTTCATATGAGAAGTTTAATCTAAAAATAGGGAGCTTATTCCTTTACTAAGGTATTACCTTTAATAAAGGTTTTATAAAGTTTTTTTAAAAAGGGCTTTAAAGTTTTTAAATTATTTTTTTAAATATTGAATTTAAACTTTATTAAAATATGATTATTTATATTAATACATTTATTCAAGTAAATATTATTTTATTTTAAAATCTGATATAATTTTAATCAATATAGTTTTTTTAATCAAGTCTTCATTTTTAAAAGAAGTTTATATTTTAAAATTTTATTTAAAGGAGTTTATTTTGTTCTAAGTCTAGACAATTTATTTTTAAAAGAGTTTTTTTTTAAGAGGGATTTTTTTTTTTAACAAAGTTGTGAATTTTTTATTGCAATCATGTCAACTTTAATTCCTAAAATTAAATTAACTAGTTCTAACTATCATTCTTGGAAGACTCATATCTCTTTTATTTTTCGGTTTAAACATATTTTAGATGTAGCTACAAATCCTAAATCTAAACTAGGTTTGTCTGCATCCAAAGATGAAATTGAAAAATGGAATCTCCAAAATGAAGAAGCCCTTGGTCTCATAGGTATCTCCATGACACCCGAACTTTATGTTCACATTGGGACATGCACAACTGCCTATGAAGCATGGGACAAACTCAAAACCATTTATGATAGCTCAAATGAATCAAGAAAAATTCGAATTCAAGATCAACTTGAAGATTTGAGGTATTCTGATTTTAAATCTATGGATGAATTTTTATTGAAATTTGATACTTTAAATAGTCAATTGGATGGTTTAAGAGTTAAATTAGATAATCTTAGATTAATTCATATTATTCTTAAAAAGTGTCTTCCTAGACAATTTCAACAATTCATTACTAATATTCATGCTCAATTAGCTATTCCTTCTTTAGCTACTCAATTAACTTATGATATTTTTCGTGATTTATTAAGACAAGAAGAGGCTAAGTTAATTCAGTTTGGTACTCTTAAGTCTAATGAACATGCTTTCTTGTCTAATCATCAACAAAATTTTAAACCTCATTCTAAACAACAATATTATAACTCCAAACCTCATTATAATAATGGCAATGATCCTAGAGAGTTTAACTCTTCTAAGAGACCACATTGCACTTATTGCAATAAGGATGGTCATTGGAAAAATACTTGTTTTAAAAAGAAAAATGAGAAAAAGCCTATGAATCAAAATAATCAATAGTTTCATAACAATGGTAATCAATCTAGACGTGCTTTTACATGTAGTTTTAATGTTTCTAAACCTTTTGAATGGGTTAATGATTCAGGTGCATCTCAACATGTTACTTCACATAAAAAGTTTGTTTTTTAAATAACTTCACAAGTACTTTATTATTGGACTTGATCAACCCAATAATAGTGTACTTGTTTTACTCAATTATATTTGGAATATGAAAAGGGGATATTCATGTAGTCATGAATGTATGAATATCGTCTTAAATGACTTATTTATACTTAATAATACTTCACTTCATAATATGCAATTCCCATTATTCCATCATAATTTTTATTTATTTTTAATATTAATTTTCATAACTTAAGGTGGCTTGATTTGTGGCTTTTCATCTATTACAATATTTAAAACAAATCTAGTGTTTCCTTCTCAACTACAATTATGTTGTTTTGAAAAAGGGAATTTGATATTTTATTGTGTCTCATTAATCTGATATTGTGCATTATTGGTCAATTTGTCTTTTTGATGGATTTATTTCATCTATATATTTTTTGAAAATTAAAAGCTCATTGGAGTATTTGCCTTCTTGATGGATTTATTCCATCTATATATGTTTTGCAAGTTAATCACTTTATCAAGTCTCAATGGAGCCTTTACATATACTTTTTGTGCTAGTCACATTTGCAATAATGTTGCATAGGGAGCCCTATCTATAATGAATCATATATTTTATCAAGTCTCATTGGAGTTTTTTTTTTTGGGGACCCATGGAAAATATTTCCATCCACTTTGATGGTATGCACTTACTTATTTATGTTGAACTTAGATCTATTTTCTTAATTGATGGGGATCAAGTTCTTGAAACTTTTATGTTTCATTATTTTATTGAAGGCAATATGGTTTTTATACCATTATTAGGACTATTGATATTGAATTTTTTTTACTAAGGCACTATGGTTTTTTAAAACCATCTTTAGGACTAATTTTCAAAGTCCTTATTATTAATCTTGACACAATTTCCCTTTACATTACAACAAATGATGTAGTGAGAGGAAACCCAGAACTATTATTGCTATGTCTAGATATATTGACATTTTATAATTTGGGCTATGCTTTCTTTCTATCTCTTGGTTTCATTAGAAGTAAAAATGGTCCAAATTTATATATTAAGCATAGTGAAAATGATATTGTTATACTAATTCAGATTTAGGAGGTAATCCCAATGATGGGAGATCCACTTGTGGTTATTGTTTCTTTGTTGGATCAGGTGCAATCTCATGGAATAGTAAGAAACAACAATCTACTTCTCCTTGTTCTATTGAAGTTGAATATAAAGGTTGTACAAATGCATCTAAAGAAGCATTATGGTTAAGAAGATTACTTGAAGACTTGGGTCTACCTCAAAAGGATCCTACTCCTTTATATTGTGATAATCAAAGTGTTATTGCTTTGGCAAAGAATCCAATTTTTCATGCAAGGACCAAGCACATTGCTCTTCAACATCATTTCATTAGAGAGAAAATTGAAGACAAGCAAATTTCTCTTTTGTATTGTAAAGGTGAAGATCAAGTTGTAGATATTCTCACCAAAGCTCTTTGTAAAGATAAATTTCTCTTCCATTGTAAAAATCTTGGATTACAACCCAATAAAGGGTTTGATGTAACCTCCCCAAGTAAAGCTTAAGGCGGGATGTTAGAAGATTAATCTTTACTTGGTAAAGGTTATTCTTTAATTGCAGTTATTTATTAACTTGTAGGAATATTCCAAAGGAATCCCTACAAGTCTTTTGTCTTTTTTTTTCATCTCACACATGTGTGAGGATGGCTTATTTTTAATTCCTTTATTAAGGAATATTTGTAACCACCTCCTTAAGAGGTGACACTTTGCACACACATAGATGAATGGTGGCATTCATTGAGTTGGGAGTTACATTCTAACTCCTCTTTCTCACCTCTACTTATTGAGGTGCTTCTCCTCTCATTCTTCAAGATTCAAGCAACAAGCTAAGGCTGAAGCTCTATCTCTCTTTGTATTATTCTTTAGGCATTTTGCCTCCATTCATAATATTGGGGTTTTTTCTTGTTTTTTCCCCTTAACAAATTCTTGTGTCTCTCTTGCTTTGGTGGTGCTTGGTTTAGCTACTTCAATCTATTTGGTAATCTCTTTCCTTTAAACAATTGCTCTTTATTAGTAATTTCCATTGCTCTTTTCTATTTCCTTTCATGGTATCAGAGTTTGGTATTACTAATATTTTGTGAGCTACATTGTTGAAGGTTTACTAGATTTTTCAGCACACCATTGGAGACACTCTCAAAGAGAAGAAGAGCTAGTGCCTAATCTTGGTTGTTTTTTTTTTCTTCTAACTTTTTTTTTGTGCAGGAATGTTAGTTTCCTATTGTTCAGATTTTAAATAATTTGTTCTTAAATCTATTTGTATATCTTGCAAGCTTTTAGACAACCCAATAAGGGTTTATCTTATTTTTCAATTTTCAATTTAAAGTTT
>VDFB02063645.1:0-15410 GCA_007258455.2 Sequoia sempervirens | reverse complement strand
TTGGCATCAATAAAAGAAAGGATGAGAAACTAGAAATTGTGGAGGATAAGCGATTAGATGAAAATGAAGAGCACACAGGCAATACTAAGAGGGAGGCGAGGGGCTGGCGGTGGGGGTGGGTGAATCACTTTTTCAGACTTTTTAAAAACTTTAAAACTGATAAACCATACAAATCAGAAATCAGAATCAGCACATAGCAACCAACATAAACACCATAAAAAGATGAACACCAGGATTACGTCGAAAACCCGTAAAAAACATGGCAAAATATTGCTTTTATTATCTTCAAAGGGCACCAACCCTGATTACATAGGTAACCAACCCACCGAGAGCACCAACTCTCTTTCGAAGCACCAACTCCAAACTTTGAATACAAATCTGCAAAACACTGTCCCAGTACTAAAAACCTTCTGCTCAAACTTTCAACACCATATTTTGGATATCTCCAAGACTGCTGCAGCTGATTATTCAATTCAACCTTCTCAAACCACAGTAGCATACTTAGCAAGTGTCTAAACACACAGAATACACTCAGCAACATCTCTCATAATCGACTCAACCTATATCACTACTAAACTCTGCATATTTATCTCACACGGCCAGCACAATAAAAATGAAGCAATCACAAATATAGACCTCTTGCCACTATACTCAATGCATACATAAGAATGGAGTCGACACACATAACAGCTCAGCACCGAGAAACAGATTTACTAAGTAACCCGACCTCACAATATAACATAGAACTACATGCACAATCTTCATAAAGCTCAATACACCTAAACTAAGAACAACCCTTCTCCATATATTTCTCCATCGATACTTCAAAACTGTGCAATAAGAAAACTTAAACCATTTCCTTTTTTTAACTATTCAGTAAAGGAACATCACAATAGATATCTCACTCACTGCTTCTTACTACCAGCACCTTGAAAAAGACTTCATCCCGAATGCTCACTTCCTCATCACAAAAAAACCGAATTCTCTAAACAAAGTAACTCCATCCAAAAAGAATACAAAAATTTTGGTGAACTAAATCAGCCGAGAATAATTAAAACTAAAACTGCACAGCAAACAAATAGTCGACGCTGAAGATGGATTGAGGAGAAATTAAATTATTCACAAATAGCCGCTTCACTAAATTCTTCAACATGTCTCAGCCAAAATTAACGTTGCAAGAAGGCAATAAGGAGGAGAAATTGTACGATATAATGCAGCTGCAGCAAAAATACTGTCACAAGATTTTCCAGAAGTAACTGACGCAAATAATAGAGAGCCGCCCCATAAACTTAGCAAAATTCACATCATACTTAATTTTTAGGAATATTTCAAATGTAAATTTCTGAAGCAGTCTCAACAAAGAAAGGTTAGCTGCCAACAGTAAACGCCTTCTGAAGAATTAATAACCGAATCAAGAAGAATAGTAGTCGCCACCACTCCTTACAAACGAAACCTCCAAAATATTTACATTCGGTATATACTCCACGTCCTGACAAAATAATGCTACATCTAAATGCATATCTGGCTTGTCTAAAACCATCCTTAGATTTTCATAGAAACCATTCACAGCTCTGCAAGAAATAGAGAATGTCAGAGAATAAACCAAAATCATGAATGCTGAAGACGTTTTTCCAGGAGATCATTTAATTCTCACAATGACCAATATCAAGGATATGCAATTCATTTTGGAAGGCATGATAAACTTCACTCAAGATTTTCTTTGGGTTCCCTATAGCCGTCACAACATTTTTTAAGATTCCCAACCACACTCAAGAAAAACAGTAGTATCAATTTTAAACTCCCACAACTTTTAACATAGCTCCTAATTTTTAATATGCACGACAGTCAAAGAATCGCCCTTAGAAATATTCACACTAATAAAGCCATCACACTAAGCACTAGTAGTCGATGATTTAGGAACCATTACACACCAGCTCCATTCACCAAAAACGGAATATTTCCTTAAGTCATCACTGACCAAACATAAATAGAAGCCGCCCAAATATCTTAAACATAGTTCATCATTGAAGATTCTTCAAATAGAATGAAACACCCATGAATAAAAATGCGACAGCACAATAGAAAGATTTGCCTCATGATGTATGTCATCCACATGAGATATTCACTCCTTCAATTAAATTCATCAGCTCCTCACATTCATGAATGCACATTAAAATGGAAGACCCGACAACAATAGAGTCACCACGTTCCATTATTTTTGTAGCTCATCGTAGTGAATAGAAAACGGTGAAGATTTTTCAAAACAAACATCTCCAACATGACTTCCATCAATCACACCATACCAAGCCTGCGTTATTTTTTAGTAGCCTTATCTTCACACACCATACATACTTTCCAAAACATACAATGAAGCTATATTTAATTGAGATGACTCAGAACAGAAAGCACGTCTTTTTCACAACAGTTGACTCATCCAAAAATAGAGTCTTCAAAAACGATTGAGCCTGTACGCTAGAATAAGGAAGGCAACAATAACATTTAAAAACACGTCCTCATTGAACACCACTAAAAACCGACTCATTATGATGCATATGCCACGAAGGCCTTTAGAGTAACCCATGCCAAGGTAAGAACCCAACTTTTGTTTCTTTCCAATTTCAACGACACCTATCAACAAAATTTGAGCCACATAAAAGGTAATCAAAGACTTTTCAACATGCTAACATAGAATAGCTGACTTGGCATAAGACTTGTTGACAAGAAGACAAGTAAGTTGCTGAAGTAGACAGACAACCAACTGAAGCACACAACCAGGAAGGTGAAGTAGACAAGCAAGCACCTCAACCAAGCAACCAAGCAGCTCAAACACTCAAGCAACCAACTCAACCAAGTAGGCAACTAGCTCAAGCACTTAAGCAAGTAGCTCAACCTTGACATCAACAACAAAACGTTCAACAGAAAGTCCATGAAGTTCAAGAATCTTTATGGTGGAAGATCCGACAAAAGAAGTAGAATGCCATCTCTTACCTTTAGGAGAGATGAATGTTATGGAGACTTTGCTAAATTCTTGAGAAGAAAGAGGGATGTGGGCAGCTTCTAGAATATGACATCACCATGATGGAGGATATAGAGAAAAAATCTACTAGGACATGAGGGAGGAGGTAAAGGAGGCGTAGTATGATACACACCAAGCAAAAAAATTGGTGCATACAAATACACATGATGAGGAGTACCTTGAGATAGTAACAAGTGTGAGAGAAAGTGTGGTTGTTTTAGAAGAGGTTTTCAATTGAGGGGAAGGAGTAGGAAACGAGAAGAAATAAACAAAGGTAAATGCCATATGGAATCTCTTTCTATAGAAGAGAGAGGCGAGGGAGAAGAACATGATGGAGGGGGATAGATAGTAGTGGGTCAAAACCCAAAAGAGGATGGAAAGAGAGGAGAGGTGTGATGAGCACACGATTATACTAAGAGGGGGGGGGAGGTGAATCAATATAATACAATCTTTTATTTTTTCAACTTAACACTCATAATAACATCAGTGGTACACGGGGATGCATCCCCGGCATTTGTTGCCATGTCCCCGAAATGTCCCCACAACAAGGATGTTTCGGGGACATGGGGACAGTTGGAGATGTTTCCTAGCCATCCCCAAAAAACCAAAATTAGCTAGGGACGTTTCCTGACGATGAAACAGTGGTAGTGTTGACAGGTGTTTTATGACCACACCAACATAGAATAAAGTTTCCAACGGTCACTCTATCCTCTCTTGATCAAAATCTCCTGCATGCTAAGATTGTGAAAGATCATGCATTCAACTCCAAGGTTCCTTCATGCAATGGACGTAGACTCAGTTGGTTTGATGTGATTTGTTGGTATTTCAAGGGGACTTTAACAATTGTTCACTCGAGAGAAAGGGACTTTCAAGATTCAGAAGATTTACCAATGAAGCTCAAGTTTCCTAAACTAACCAGAGAATGCTGAATTTGAATGGCTGTAGCGATTAAAAAGAAAGCTCTAATCTACCCTAAGCGTGGGACATGGCAATCGAATCTCACAAACTTTAACCAAGCTTTGCTTTGCCTCACCTTAGACAGCTTTCACAAAACTGGTGCAATCTTCAAAGGAGTGAACTAGAGATATTCAGATTACAATTTAACATGAAGACACCATCACGACGACGCATACCAACATGTAAATTATAACCGAAGTTAGGTCCAAACTATTCTAGTTGACCACACAAGGCGAACCCACCATCAGTGAGCCCGCTAGTGGTATGGACTAGCGAAGCTTGCTCAAATAAATCACCACATTCCACAATCATCTACTTGCATGAAATAAAATCTATTCTACTCTATCTAAGTTCTACTCTAAGATTCTCTGCTAATTGGAAGGATGAACAAACCTTGCTAGCTACCCACAATAAAAGATGAAATCACAAGCAATGACAACTCTTTTTATTATAGTAGTGTTCACAACAGTCTCTTACAAAGCATTCAGTTGAAAACTTTCCTTCCCTTCCTATCTATCTATCTGCCTCAATCAATCTATGCTATGCTATCAATCTATACTCTCTATTCCTCTATGTCTATATGCACAAATGAGGGGGGATGCCCCTTTTATAGTTGGCCCAATCCAATAGACGGCTCAGATTCAATTACAATGAACGGCTCAGATTGAGCCACATAAGCCCTAGTCAAGATTTTCCCTAAAAACGGCCACAAAGTGGAGTGGGGTAATAAATGAGCACATAATGCACACTCTCTCCCTTCACCACTATGAGCATTTAATGCCCACTATCATCTAGAAGGTCGTCATCCAGGAAGGCGTTCCCATTCTCCTTCTCTCTGACAGCAAACTCGATGAATCTAGTCAATACTGCCTCAACCTCCTAAACTGAGATAGGTGGAATATGATTAAGCTGAAATTCAAGCACCGTGACCGCTGCCCCTGCCGAGTACAAGATTTTCCCCAAGCAACCAAGGCATCCTGAGTGCTCTGAATGATATTGGAGAAGGTCGAAATATTTTCAAAATCCACTTGGGCAAATGACCTTACATCCGAAAAGAAAGGCTCCAATCTGCTTTTCAGGCCATCTGCAGTCACTTCCTCTAGAGTCAACCTTTTAGCAAATAATGCTTCAAGTGTGTTCAAGACTCCCTCTTGCATATTTCCCATGGCCTTTCTAACTCTAGCTGATTCTGCCTAAGTTGCATCGAAAAAGCCTCGACCTGTGACTGCTGAGGAATACCAACTGGAGAAGTCATATCTATCTCCCTCTTGAATCACTCCTTCTACCAGAGTCTGTACAGGCATATGCATTAAGGCTACCAAGTGAGGGACAATTTTATCCTGATAAATGTGGGTTTCACTCCAAGTCAAATCAACATTAGCCATGCGCGTCAAAATACTGGAGGCCTGCTGAAAAGAATGGGCAAGGTCCTCCATGAACCTTTTTGCCTCCGCACGAACATTGCCAATCCACTTATCTACTTCTTGAGCCATCTTCCCTTAAATCTTCCAGGCCGCTGACTGATTCTGTCGGAAGTTCAGATGGAAGATCAACTGTTGGATTTTCCTATCCACACGTGTTGTACCCAAACCAATTTTTTTGCTTCATTAAGGAATTTTGCTTAAAAATTCTAAATCTTGTTAAAATGATGTCAAAATATAGTTTTTGGGCAAGTCAAGCATGGACTTTGGTCAATGTCATGTCAGTCATCAGCAGCGAATGGTCAGTACCTGGAGCTCATAATCAGAACTTGGGACTCAAAACGAGACGTGATGATGGAGAAACACTTCACAATGAAATTATACTCCGGCATGGTCATTTCAGTAGCCAGAACAATGATTACAGAGAGCAAATACATGAAGATTCTTGGAAAAAAGCAAATCTGCGCCCCTGTAGCCCAGGGGCGCCCTTCTCTTTGAAGGTCCAAATTTTGTGGTTTTTGCTTGCTGATGCATTCAATCTCTTCAGAATTAGCCTAGCTATCGCACGAGCTATCCTGCGAGGTCATCCGAGGTCTACAACTCCAGCAACTAACGTCAGAAGTTGAGGTTATGAAGTGGTTGCATGTTGCAGAAATTGGTTAGTTTGCAAATGAGCACCCCTGCAGCCCAAGGGCACCCTTCAAAATGACCCCTGAGATGAATGAGTTTGCAGATGATGTCTTCTTGAGATCTTTTATACTCTAGTCTGGCTTCGCAACGTACCAGTCAGCCAGTCAATCCATCATTCTGAGAGATCGTGGCAGTGATTCTACAGGACACGTAAATCAAAGGGTGGAGAAATGTGGTATTCACACCTATACCTCTATAGGCCAGGGGCGCCCAGCCTTTAGGCCTGTCAGATGGGGTTTTTAGCTTTCGCAGTTTTCATGGGACTTGTGCGCAATTACTCTAGCTATCCAACGAGTCCAGCCATCAGCGTCCGGGATTTGGCAAACGCTCGTACGTGCGAGGTCTTCATAGAATACTGAAAAGTGGAGATAGCTTAGAAAATGGCCAAGTCTGGTCATACATTTCACCTTGGGAAAGGTGCCCTTCTCTTTGAGGTCTTAGAAGCAGTTTTCTTGCTTCGTCGCTTCCAAAGATATCTCTCGTAAGTTGTTCTAGCTACATGATGAGATAGACGGTGCGCGAATCGAAGCACTCCAGCTCCCGATATCAGAGGTCAAAGTAGGGTATTTGGTTGAAAGTTGCACTTCTGACAAGATGGTGTTTGAGCCTTTTCGGGCCAGGGGCGCCCTTACTTTTGGGATCCTTAATGCAGCTTTTAGGTTCCTTACGTATAGTCGTTGGATGTAGAATACTTCCAGTCACGCAGTGAGCCTATCATCCAGTCAGCAGGGTTCATCGTTCTCCGTCAGCGACAGTTTGAAGTGTTTGATGGCAGAATGAAGAAATGGCCAAGTCTCGAGATTGAAAATCAATTTAATCAAAGGCGCCTAATTTTTTGAGGTGTTAAACGTTGGATTTTGCAGTTGCAGCTCCCAGGACACATTTCATCCTTGACAAGCTTCGCGATGAATATCTCAACTCAGTCACAGCCTTGCTTAGTCATCCAGGAATCAGTGTTGAATATGGTCAACTGTAACTTTGTAGTCAGCTACAAAGTAGGAAGTTAGGAAAAAAAGTCATATCTTGAGCAAATGGACGCCTATAAGGTCAAATGAGGACTTTTCAAGATCAGTGAAGGTTGTCGAATCCATCCAAGTGCTTTACATTGTTTGTCAACTAAATAAAATAATATTAAATATTTATTTTGCATGCCAGCATGAAAGGTGGCGATTTTCACCAATTAATTGATTTTTGGGGCCTTTTTATGCCGAAGGATTAAATATGCATGAAAAAGTAAAGTGAATATTATATTATTATTTTAATCTGGACTCCGAGTCAGTCTCAGTTTAACTGGAGGGGGTCCAATCAGAAACATTCTATTTCAGTCAAGGTTTTAAAATCTTGTAGTCATCATTATGGTGCGAATTTACTCTATTTAAACATGGCGCCAGCCATTAATTCATCACCCGGCTTCAGAAATTCGTAATTCTTCACAGGCAAGGCTATTTTCTCCAAAGTTGGGAGATTTCATCAGCAATTGAATTCAGAGGCATCAAATATTTCCTTTTGCAAGTGCAAGTCCGAAGTTATCAGCGAATTTGAAGAAACTAGTGGCGATTTTGACAAGGAAAAAACACAGGAAAAACGTCTTTTCTTCTCTCAGATTCATCAAAATTCTCTCAAATTCCATTCACATATTCCAAAAACAGGCAAATTTTGGCAAATTAAATCTTCTAGATTGATTCTATAGAGCTTCCTTATTTAAATTCATGTGCTTGAATTTTCAAGAAAATTTTACTTCAAAGCATCAATTCTCGAGGCTCTAATTTTCTCAACTAAAAATTTCTTGCATGGTCGAGTAGAAGTTATATTTTCACATTTCTAACGTTTGGGGTTGTCTTAGAATCTTTTTTCTGGACAAAACCCATATCTCATATTTTTCGCCAAAAATTGCCCTTCAATAGGCTACTTTTAGCCTCGGCAAGCTATTTTTAGCTTTCCAGAAAACTTGTCAGAATATAGCCGTGTTCACAGTCAACAGGCGAGTTTTTCAAAATGCAATACACTCAGCTCAAATACAAGACCAAAGCAGTCCTAACTCACGACTTTATTGGGACAGTTGAGGCGAATCTCCACAAGGTGCTGCCATAGGCAGCCTTAGATCCAGTCAAGATCAAAGATTCGATACTCCAAAACATTCAGCAGTCCGGATTACTTGAGGTTGCTTCCGTACTGTTGTGACCTTTTCACACATCACCCCATTCACAATGGGGTCCCCCTAATTTTTCTCCATTCAGGTCTTTTGGCTTTGGTTTTGGGTCTATCTCTCTCTGTCGGTTCTTTTTGTCTAGTGATGTACTTGCCATTTGACCTAGATTTGAATTTTTGCTAAGTCTGGAGGGCTTTCCGATGAATTAGGGTTTACAATCTTTAGTCTACTTTGACTTCAAATTGAGTTGGCTAATCAAATTCTGAGCTTAGCACTGCTGTTAGGATGCTTCAAGTAGGCTCCCACTGAATTTTCACTAAATTCTAACAACTTGCTAGTTTTAGTAAGTTCCAATTTGGGGCCTATTTTCTTGGGATTTTCAAATTCTGACGACTGCACTTGGAACACTTAGAATTCATCACTTGCAAATTTTAAGCGCAAACGGACAACTTACTATTTTTAGCAGTTTTGCCTTCGGGGGTCATTTTTAAGGCTTGCATGTTGGATTTTCCGACGCATGTCAACATAGTCTTTCTAGGTTTTTCAAGAGCTTCGCAATGATATGACATGCAAGTCAATCTAACAACTTTCTATTTTTAGCAGGTGCACGTATGCAAATGAATTTTCTGGGTTTTTTGAGATCTCTTGGGTAGTCTTGCATGCAATCAAGTCCAATAGACATTTGGTCACTTTTTCAGACACTATTTTCAGCATGTCCATATTTAGCAGGCATGGTGTCACTAGCACTTCAACTTTCAGAGCTCAACTACATGCAACAAGAACGAAGTCAAACGGAGGCCTACAGATGCGCATGTAGAGAAATTAGGGTTTCCTAAAAAGTAGGGCGAAATGCGAGAGTCACCCCTAAGCAACATCCAGTCACAATCAACATCCTTCAGGCAATCTACTCGCAAAATCTGATCTCATTTTGAGCACTTACTATTTTTAGTAAGTTACTAAAAATAGCAGGTGCATGCAAACATCAAGTGCCAACAACTCGGTCACATCACAAGGATCAGGGCAAAACGAAAATCAAGCCTTCCGGAGCTAGAAATCAACTTAAAATGCGAAGAATGCGAAACTTTCTAAAAATAGCAGGTTAGGGCAAGCTGAGGGCATCATGAACAATCCGCCCTAAGTCAGACAGAAAGCTAGAAAATTCATCTAAGTCTGGAAAAAATGGAAGCTCAGCCTCCCAAATGCGCCTCAAGGAGCAAATAGATGGATGAAAATTTTGCTAAGGCATTGAAACTTGAAGCTCAACTAGTGAAATGCACCTTAGCTTGAGAGGAGAGTCATGAAAAAGTCTAAGTACTTGAAAATGAAAGCTCAAACCCCTATATGCACCCAAACTTGAGGGAGGTGGCTTGAAAAGAATCTAAGGCGTTGAAACTTGAAGCTTGACCCTTGATATGCGCCCAAAATTGGAAGCTCCTACCTCCATATGCGCCCAAGTGAGAATAAGGGGTAGCAAATTTGGTTAAGTGTTGAAAATCCGAAGCTTCCCCCTTCCAAATGCGCCCAAGCTAATGGAGGAGGAGAGAATTTGACTAAGTCCTCAAAACTAGAAGCACAACCCCTTAAATGCGCCCTTGAGGAAGATGGATTGAGAAAAGTTGACTAAGTCTAGCAAATTGAAAGTTTGACCCCTCATATGTGCCCAACATCACAAGGAGGTCAAAATTCTACTAAGTGCTTGAAATTGGAAGTTGACACCTCCAAATGCGCCTAGGTCAAGAATTGAGTGTTGAAATTTTTCTAAGTCATGGAAACTAAAAGTAGGACCTAGTAAATGCGCCCCAAGTTGAGAGAGAAGTCTAAGGCATGGAGAATAGAGGTAGAGGGTGCCAAATGCGCCTTAGCCTAAGGAGAGGTGCTAGAAATTTCTCTAAGTGTCACCAATTGGAAGGAGAGGTAAAATGCGCCTTAACCACTTGAGGTTGATGAAATTTCTAAGGCATTAAAATTGGAAGCTCGCTATGCCATATGCGCCTTAGCTAAGAGGGGAGTTGGTAAATTTTCCCAAGTGTGTAAAATTGAAAGTTTGACCCTCCATATGCACCCAGAGACTAGAAGCAAAGGAGAATTGTTTTATGGCGTTGAAAATGGAACCTCAAGGTGATAAATACGCCTAGGTGGATGAGTGGATGGATGAAATTGTTTTAGGCATTGAAAATGAAGAACCACCTAGCAAGTACGCCAAGGCTAAGAAAATTGAGGTAAACATTGATAAAAAATTATTTCTCCAAAGGTTTAAAATTAAATGTATACTTATACATTTGAAGACACATGAATTAATCAAAGTTGAAATATTTTTCTAAGGAGATGGAAAGGAAAATAATTTTGCCTTGTGACTTTAAAATGTGTTACGTAACAACTAACATGGGTATAAGTTAGTGCAGAAACTGACTATGCACACTACTTAATGAGTGCTCTTCAAATTGGGAGAAGCTCCCTCGTTGTACCCAGTGCTTGAAAAGGAAATAAACTAAACTATATCTTTATATTTTTTGTCTGTTGTAAGAGTGCAAGGCTTTCATGCGAAAAACTCTATCACGCTACAGAACTGGTTTCTACGGATCGTAACTACAACTAAGCTAACTTCTTTAGAAATCTATCCGGTTCCTCAAGAGAAAGCGAGCATGAAATGGGCGGGAATGATTATTTGACGATAAACAAGAACGATTCTCGAGCTTGCCCGGCTGGGCATCTATCGATGTCTGGCGACAAGTTTATTATTCACACACATCATACAATAAACAAGAATAGATTCTCAACTTGAAGGCAAGGTGGCACATCTATTTGCTCAATTTGAACAAGCTTATTGAACACAAAACATGATCAATCTAACTAAGGAAAGATTCACCATCATAATTGCATGAAACCCAAGTGGCATAACAATTCATCATAACAGTAAACACTCATGAATAGATACAGAACGAGCAATATTGAAGGCAAGGTAGGCAAGGAATATATTTCTCTCTCGTGCAAAAGTTATGTACAAATGAGCAAAATCTCTTATTTATAGACATCAAAAGGTGTAGGTAACCCTAAAATCACCTTGAGTCAACTACAGTCTTGCAATGCATGCAAGATTTTATTGCTAAACCCTAATAAAGCAAACTATACAGTTAACTGGAAAAATTACCATCAATTAACCAGTACATCTAATCTAAATGGACAATGTGCAAGCATGCACGTCCTTATTGAAAGCAAAGTTAACTGGAACAGTACCCTTAGTTAACTGAAAACCTTAATCCTAACTCCAGCAAAGATAATTCCAAGGAAGAGATTTGCATGTATGAAATCAGCAAGTGAACTCAAGACTGAAAATCGAGTTAACTACTGCTTTTGACTCTATCCTCAAAACTAACTGTAGGTCCCAACTGGCAAATCACTCCAAGTCATCTCGGTCCAACACCTCGACCAAGAATTCATCAATCACTTTGTCCTCTAGCACTTTAACGTTGTCCAAAACAATAATCTGTTTCTTCAATTCCTTGTCACTCTCCTTGATCGTATGCATGCATTCTCTGACATCCTCAGCCACCTTCTTGAAACTAGCTGAAATCATAGCAATGTTCTCCAGTTTAGACGCCATAGGATCTCCTTCAAGATTATCACGAATCAGCTTTTCAAACTCAGCTTGCACTACATTCAGTCCAATATACATGCCATCCTCAAGAAGGTAATGACACGAGATCTGAACAACAAAACCACTGACGAGTGCAAGAGCTCCGACAACGTTATCTTTTAGTGAAAATAACTTGGTAGAGATCTTTTCACATATCTCCATTTTGAAAAAGTGCTACTCTTTCCAAGTGAAAACCTTCTCTCTATCTTCATCAATCTCCAAAGCATCATATGCAACAGACAACTGAGAAATAAGAATTTGATCCTTGGCTAAACTCTCCGCAACTGAAATCTCAAGCAGTTGGATCCTTTGACGAAGTTTATATGCATCACTCCTCAACTGATATAAATCCATAAGAAGATGCCGACCTGTAACAATGAAGCCTTCAATCTAGTTGTCCAAAAGTCTGCCATGACTGACTAACTGATCCAACTTTCGTTGTTCTGCAGGTGTATTATGTGGAAGAACAGGCCCTCCACTTGGATTTCCATGGACAAGATTAGAGATATATTGTCGAATTTGACTGTTCTTAGCTTTAAGCAATGCTTTATCTTCTTTGTCCTTCGTGATGTGTTCCTCAAGATTATTTGTGACAATCTTAAGAAGGCTCACGTTTGTCTCTCGAGTGGTCCTACCAAGATTTTCCTTGGTGAAAGTAAAGTCACCGATTTCAACCTCATCTAGGCCCTTACCCTCTAGAGGAGTAGCAACCTCTATAACAATCTCTGACTCTAGAGTCTTCTCAATATGCACCTGCTTCTTGATTTTCTTGTTCGACCTCTTCTGATAAGGTTCACCAAACTCAGATAAATCAAGGTTATATGAAGGTTCTCGCCTCTGTCTCCCCAAAGTTCTCTCGAGCCAACAAGATTGAACAATATTATCAATTCGAGGAGGGAGTGTCCCTGATGTATCAACCTGTGGTGGATCAGTTGTCTCTGATTCTACTCGAACTAGTATCTCAGGCTCTGAATCTATATCAATAAGCTGCACACGTGGTGAACTAGGAGGCGAAATACGTGGCTCAACCTAAATGACTGTCTCCACCGGGATCTCAGGCGCATTCTCTATTTGCTTCTGCTTCCTTTTACCAGTAGTCCTCCCTCTCGTGTTTCCACTGAGTCTAACCCCTTCAGGTGGCATCAGGATAGCCTTGACCCGAGGCCTTGACCTCGAAGTAGAAGGCAATGAAGAAAAACACACTGGCGGCTCTGTAACAGGAACTTTCGCCTTCGTTTGCTCTCCAAGAATTGCATGCTGGTCTTGATAACTGATCTAGACACGTCCTCAATAGAAGTAGTCTCCTTAGCATACCAATCTAGTGAGCGAAGTGGCTGCCAAGCAATTTGATCCTTGACATATGAATTGAGAAGAACCTCTCCATCATCATCTGATAGACCATCAACATCCTCTAATAGGTAATCAGAGAGCTGAGTAATAGTGAGTCTACAATAATGACGACAAAAAAACCTCAAATTCATCCTCGCAATTAGCCCAGAAGTCTTCAAGTGCTAGCTTATGTGCAATCCCTCGCTCCAACTTGGCTGCATAATGACCCAAAGGATCATAGGAACGCCTCTCAGTATGAGACTTGAGTTTGAATCTCTCCATCTCAGTTGACATATACCTGGCATCTGCTGCAGTTCTGCATGTGAAAATACCCAATCCAAACGGAAAGGAAACTGCAGACTTATGACAACTGCTAAGAAAGGAGTGAATGTGTTGAACTTGTCTGAGAAATTCCATGAAGATGATCTTGTCTAAAGGGTACCTTGGTAACATTAGAGGCTCTCCAACGTATCCATAAACCCGAATGTATGTGAAAGTAGGGAATTGAATAAACCAATCCGCCCAAGTCTCCCTCGCTGATTTTGCCTCCGCAGAAATCTGGATGTGCATTTCATTGTCAAGATCTTTGACTGTCTTCATGGAAAAGTGATCATTCATTGCTCGGAAATACTGTTCAGCTTTAGAAAATTCCAACTGAGAGTAGTATTCGTGAACACGCTAAACACCAAGAGTTCCATTAGTTTTTAGGTGTCTATAGCTGCCTTGAGATGCAACTAAATAGACCAAGACACCATGTGAAACTCATGAAACTTGAGAAAACCAGTAATCTGCTGATGTAGGCAATCGCTGATCAACATGGCCCAGTCAAAATGTTTTGTGCCATCAAGGATCCTGGAAATGATGTAAAACATCCATGGTCAGAAAGTACTAGCATCTTCTTGACCTGTAACTCGATTGAGTAGAGTTATCAAAACAGCAACCTCGTCCTTGAATTCACCACGACCAACCTTTTTAGGCATGTTAGTCTTCTAAACCTTCAACCATCTCTGAGCAACCTTTCTCTGTGAACGTTCTTGATCTCCATCCCATATCTTCTCACATGCCTCAATAACCACAGTGAAATTATCTGAACGAGAAGGAATAGCAAAGCATTTCTCTACATCCTTTGGCTTAAGACTGCAGATGACTCTCCCATCAACTGATCTGATTTGTCGTGAAGATGAGTCGTAATGCTTGATGCAAGCAAGAACAAACTCAAGATCAAAAGCAGTGACGGGAATAGATGTTGCTGCTGGCAACCCAGAACGTTCAAGATTCTTCAATGAATTGCTGCTAACACCCTCCAAACTGCTCAGGTTAACCACTGGATAGACATGACCTAAGTCTGTGTATGAAGTTTTAACAAAATCATGTATAAGGACTGATTTGGTTTTATAATCTATGAGATTGAACTGAATTTTTAAAATGAGGACTTTTGACTGTGAAGTTGAATATATTCGGACAACTTTTCGAAAAGGCTGAAAATCTCTGGACAAGGCTAAAAATAGCTTATGGCAAGGAAAAAATTTGGAATTTTTCTAAAACGTGGGTTTTGTGCAAAATCAAATTATAAGACAACCCAGATCAATAAAAATTCAAAAAATTGAGTTTCAGACCCACATGCAAAGAGATTCTTGGAAAAAAGCACAAAGCTTCAGAGTAAAGCTACGGGGCAATTTTCTCAGAAAAAATCTAAGACATGGGTTTTGTTGTTGATGCTAAAGTATGCGAACCAAGATGATCAAAATCTGAAAATTTGCTGATTTTCTTTGACATGCGTAGAATACTAGAAAGTACCTAAGATGAGAAATAGAAGAAATAAGACAAAAGAAAGGTGGTTTTATTTGTTCTGCTTCTGTAGAATTCGCCTATCTCTGACTTGAATTTGATATAACCCGCATGCAAATTGAAAACAAGGTCTGGAATATTCTTCTTCTGAACAAACTGAATCCATTGCTATGAAGAACACTAAAATTTGACACCTGTAGCACCTTCAAATCATTTTTTGCTCAAGAAAAACGTATTTCTCTTAGCTTGGGATGAAGAATAATGGACGCCTAAGTCTGAATAAATAGACTTTCATCAACAAAATTGTGATAAATGCATGCAAACCTAAAAATGGCACTTGGCTTGTGATTGGACCTCAAAAATCCACGCCTAGCCTATGATTAGCTCTTAAAATAGTTAACTGAAGATCAAAATACCTTAAATAGG
>VDFB02063644.1:72308-239315 GCA_007258455.2 Sequoia sempervirens | reverse complement strand
TTTACTATTCAAACGCATATTACATATGGAATACAAGTTATCAAGTTTTCTTTCATAACCATCTAATACCCATTTAGCCTCATCTAAAGCCTACTGAAGAGAGAAGGTCAAACAAATTGGGAAAAACCCTAAAATTTGGGAGTTATCCCCCCTAGACCCCCCTTACGAACTTGAGGTCATAAAGGAATTCTTCGCCCAAGGACCACCTACAAACCTACTTCCATATGGATCAAAGTCACACACAATTCTCCTCACAAGGTCTCTTAAAGGACCTACTCATTGGTTCCCATAACCAAGGTGTGATTAGTGATTCCCTTCAATTACTAACACTAAGTTCACAATTCAGCAACCTATACTATGACATATCCATCCCATGATGTTGAGAGCTCAATCAAACCTTGCCACAAGTTTTATCCTTAACTCGATGTATGCACATCCCAAAATGTCTTATAGGTCATCTCCTTGACATAAGGTTAGGTTGATTACTTAATAAGATTTCCTCTTTGTTTACATAAACCATGTTTATCATTAGATCAAGACACTAGACCATAGTGGATACATAAACTTCAAGTTACTTATTGGAATTATAATCAGCATATCCCATAGTTATATCTTGATACAAATACTTATAATATTTTTATTTGGCAAGCTCAACCACACCCCTTAGGAACCATGTTACAAGGTCGGGGATCCCTTATTGCTTCTAATTAAGCATACCATGATGCACTAGAAGGTATTATTTATCCATGACACTCTACGTTCATAACCCATTCACAGAGGATGTATCAATAATAATGCATAGAAGGTAATATATTTATAGAAAGTTTATAATAGAATTTCCCAACGATCACATAATTACATACATGATATCTTCTCAATATTTGCAAGTATCTGGAACCTCATGGCTATTGAATTTTAATTCATATTGATACCAAGCCTAGGGAATTTGAGTATAACTATAGAGCATTAATTCTACTTCTATAATAATGGTATTAAAACTCCTAAATAGCATTTCCATTTATCTCAAGCCATCTAGGAACTCTTCACAACCACTCTTTGCAACATATAATAAATCCACCCTTTTTAGTATAAAAACTACCATGGATAATCAATGCAATAGAATATTAGTATCAAAAGTTAATATTCAAAATTCCTTCTTACATAAGAGATGGTTAATTTTAAGACCTTTGAGTAGCAATCAAGTTCTACCAATTCCCATAGCCATGTGTTCCCATATTGGTGATAGGATATCAAGTTTATATAATAGCACCTTGATGTCGAGTGTAACTAGTACCCTAAAGATTCAATTTAAGATTCAGTCAAATATTCTTCAAATAATTCAATTCTATCAACTATGAACATATACCTTAAGGGCACTAACTTCAAAAGGTTTACTCGTGAATACCCCACTTGTTAAAGCAATTAATTCATTTTCACCTTGTATGGTATAAATTCATGAGTCTCACCTTACAACATGTAATAGTAGGTTTCTTGTACATGTAGTTTATATTTTATGATTTAGGAATTCTCATTTGTATAAACATGATCAAATGCCAGGAATCAGTATTCAATGCTCACACTACTAAGATGAGATGTACCAAACATGATAACTACTCCCTTAATAATGATAATCTATTTACTTAATATGTAGTGAACAATTATAACACACAATATATTACCCTCCCATCATTAAAATATCAAGGAGAATAACCCTTAGATTTTAGAAGTGCAATCTAGGATATAAATATAGCCCTTTTAACATTAATGAGATAATGCTATTATTTATTTCTTTATTTTCATCCAAGCTTAAGGAGAACTCTACTTTTCCAAGAAGGCAATTTCAATCTTTTATCTACAAGTAATGCTTGTGATATGATTACATTAATATAACTTACATTGTTGATGTTTCCTTAAGGTGTTAGGCACTAGGATGTCTTTTATTTAATCTAGTGCAACATTATCTTGAAGATTATTCAAGTGTCTTGGTTTCTATTTATTTATTTTCTTTATCAACTATGAATGACCTTTGCATATATTCAAAGTCCAAATTGTACATAGGAATATACATGCTCTTCATACAACGGGTTATGCATCCAAATACATAGGCATATACATACATGTTTAAGGAAATAGCGTATACAAATCCTCATACTCATTTTGCATAGCTTCATCTAGACTACAATATTTTCAATTTTTTTTATAAGAATTTGGCTTTGACTCCATTATTATATTGATTTCATCAATAAAATCAAAGCTAATATTTATTTGTTTTTGTCTTACCAATTTCATCAAGTGTCAAATCCTCAAGAGTTTATTAGGCTTATCTTTACCCATTATGTGAAGATTTTTTATTGGGCCAAAGGTGCTTCCTTTCTTAACCAAAATATCCATCATTATCTAACTATTTTAGAATCCTAAGTTCATCTAAAGCTTGAAAATCATTATTAGAGGGGATCTCTTTTTGGACATCCAAATTTTGAAAATCCTAAGTTTAGACATCTCGGGATAGAGATTCTAGAGGTGGTTACAAATGATCTATCCCCTAAAAAAATGATAAATATCACATAGTTTTTTTTTCCAAGGAACAAACTTAGAAAATTTTCATTTTTTTGTAACTAGTGGTCAACATTTACAATATTTTTGGAGGATTCACAAAATATAACATCACATGCAATAAAAAAAAAATTTGCCTCTTCCTACAATCAATATGCTCTTAAAGATTCAAAATAGCCTTGACAAATACATGTATAACTCCAATAATGCAAATTAATTATTTTCTCCTTGGAAATAAAAGCATAGCAAATGGAGCTAAATTTTTGAATATGTTGAAAAGATGGAGGATAACCAAACCAAAATTCATATGGAGTCACCTAGTGAAGAGAAAATGAAGGAGATCTATTGTGTAGATAAATTGTTGTTCTAATTGCTTCCACCCAAAAATACAGCTAGATTCCTTTGAAATATAATATTGCTCAAGCCATATTCATGATATTATGTTCATTATTTCATCAACACCATTTTTTGAGTACATGGAATATTAAGATGATGTTAAGTCCCAATTTGACAAAGATAATCCTCAAAAATTGTGGACATAAACTCTACCATTCTTTGTTCAAAGAGTACCTATTGTAGATGAGACTAGGGGGGCCTATCAAGAAGCCCAGTCATATAGCCCACATGACACCTAGCACAATGAAAGCCAAATAAAAAAAAGTGAATTCATTTTATTTCACTAAATCCTTACATTAACTCAATTTTAGACAACATCTTTTTCAAGGTATTGCATAGATTTCTTCTCACATTACAATTTGGCCTTCTCCTCATGGCCTTTCTCTCTGTCTCTGTCACCTTTTCTCCAATGGAAAATTATCTCCCTCTCTAATGGATAACCCTCCATATGTGTATCAATCTCCATTTATCCTTTGGGCAATTAGGAATTTGTATTGATTTGAAATTGATGGTTACAAGAAATAAATCATTACAAAAATAAAAATGTAGTAGCAAGTCGAAAGTCCACAAATATAATAGCAAGCTAAAATTCCATAGATGTAGTAGCAATCAAAATATTTTCAAATGATCAATTCAATAGAATGTTTGCAAGTTCAATAGACCAACAAATGTTTACAAGTCATATCAAGTTATGTCATTAGTACATCACCTTTGTCCTCTTTTGTAGAAGTCCCTTGGCTTACTAAACTGAAACTTTTAAATAGTGCACTTATCTAGTTTAGTTACATTCATCTACAATCGTATAATTTAAATGTCATTATCAAAATTATCAGATGGGCAAGAAGTCCCTACAAAGCCAATTGGCCATGAGTTTCTCACAAACACAAAAAAAATCATCAGTGTCAATTATGTAGGAAAATGCATTAGAGCTAGTTCCAAATGGGTTGGTTCAATAGAAAATCTCCAAAAAAAAATCAATAGTAGACCAAAAACTTGCATAAGGTTGATTCAATAGCAAATCTTTTCAAAATTTCAATAGCAGACCACAAACCTACATAAGCATAACTTAGTCATTTTTCATTCAATCCTCACCAAATTTGATCTACAAATACCCATTAAGCTCTTCTACAAGGTCATGTCATTAGTTTGGTCAAATTTCCTTTGAAAATTCTCCTAAAGCAACAACATAAAACTGACATTAACAAAACAAGACTTGATTGAGATTTTTTTTTGTATGCAATATTTCCCTTACACCTAGGATGCTCCTCATCAATGCCAATTTGAGAGTGTGATTGATTTCAATCATAATGTGAAACTTCTTAAAAAAATTAGAACTTTCAAGAAATAAATCCAAGTCATGCAACTATGATCATCAATGAACATAAAATACTTACATCCTCCAAGAGAATTTATTGGTAAAGGCCTAAAAATTGAAATGAATGAGTTATATTTTTTTGTGCTCACCAAGTGGAACAAGGGAAATAATCTATATGTTTTTTCCATAATACAAGGTTCACATTTTTTAACTATTTTAGGTAAAGTGAAAAAACTTACAACACCATTATTTGCTTGATTTGAATGCTAGCATAATTAACATGCTCAAATATTACATGTCATAAAATAATAGGAGAATTATTACCTTCTTCAATAAGGTATACAAAACTCCTAGAAATGGTTGAATTGTTGTTGATTTTTAATAACTTGTTATTTTGACAATTAGTAAATTTAACTTGTTATTTTGACCATTAGTTAATGTAACTTGATTATTTGACTTTTTTTTTACAACCACCTATCCAAATTCAAATAAAAAAATAGAGTGGCCTTGTTGAATCAACAATAGTGAAAAAGATTATGTTGCAATTGAGGAAGATACAAAATGTCATGAAGTACAAAATTTGGAAGGCCAAGGAACTTGAGATGAATGGTTTCTTTTCTAATAGGCATGAGGCTAGATTTATGTACCAAATAGATTTGACCACAAATACCTTCATGGATTTTTTCAAAATAATATGTCAAAATGTCATATGTTGTGAAATCATAGTATCTAACACCCAAGCATCATGGGCCATGAAGTATTTATTGAAGTATGATAGGTGGAATCTAATACAGAAAGCACATACTCATCATTGTCACTTCCACATGTAAATCGGGCTACTCTTGGTGTTTTATCATTATGGTGTGTTTTATCTTTTTAATTAAAAACACTTTCTATTTACTGCATGAGGGTTTACATTCATGGGATTTTTTTACTACCTTTTCAACCACATTATTTATAGTACAAGTGGTTTCTATAATTTTGGTTATTGTGTTAGGAGTATCCTCTATCATTTGCAACTCATATTCTTGTATTCTTCCATTGAACTCCATCTCTTTCTCAATCACTATAACCACCTCTAGAAGAGAAGTTATTATTAGGAGGTTTACCTTTTTTTAAGAAAGACAATCATTTTGGAAAATGTTATCAATTTTCCTCCCAAAAGCCTTCTCACATTATATCAATGATTTTTCAACCAATAAATCAAAAGTGATGGTCTTCAATTGATTACTTGCTTGAAGTTACTCCAAATAATTTGAATTTTTTAGAAGAAGTGCCTTAATGAAGGCTATAAGATAGATATCAAGTTTTCCACCAACAATGTCAACATCTTGTTTTATGGCTCAAATTCCAAAATCCAAACTCGATACATCACCATTCTTCAATTCAAGGTTAAATAACTTCAACTGTAACTAAATGAGCTCCAATTTAGACATTTGAGAATAATATAGATCTTGTAATTTTGAGACACATCTACATTGATAGAAGCCCTTATTAAAGCCAGTGGTTTTGAATTTTATACTATCATACTTCCTTTTCTTTAACAAAAATTAATGTTGTAGGTTGGGTGTTTCCATGAAAAATATTACATCACAAATCATTGAAAATAAAATTATTTGTACTTTTCTATACCATTCTATTCATGTGTGTTTTACATTTAAAATTTCACTAATGATTAACATAATAGATTGAATTTGTTGTTGGGAAGCTATTGTTAGCAGATTGGTGAAGTGTTGTTTCATAAAAGCTGATTGTATGGGGATGTTTTCTTCCATGGCTCAACCTTGTTCTTCTCATATTGAGGTTGATATTTCTGATGGGATGTTTGCTTTGATAGGGAACTTTGGTTGCCCTTGTTTTAATGGTTCAGATTTGAGTTGGAGTTGCTTCAGTAATGTCTTTCCTTAGCAGATGGTTTGTTGTTGCCTGGCTAGAGCAGGCGGGTTCAATGTCCACTTATGGTCTCCAGCTTATCTTCCTTGGACAGGGTTACAAAGCTCTTCAAAATCGGTTGTAATGGGTTTTGGGGCCCCATCAAAACCTGTTTAAAGAATTTTTGGTCCCAGTTAAAACCAGGTTGTAAAAGGGTTTCGGGCCCTTGCTTGTTTGTTGGTTATAGCTTGTATTGTCATGTTTATCTTTTAGAGGTTGTTGTTGGGTTGTGTTTTATCTCAAATGCAGCTTGTTTTTCTTTGATAGGGTGATTACTCCCTTTAAAACCATTATGTATTGGGTTTCGAGGTCCCATCAAAACCAATTTTACCTCTAATCAAAACCATAATAGATTGCATTGTAAATTGTAAAAATTACACATAATTCTTTAAATTTAATTTTAATTTTTATGTTTCTTCCTTTATTTATTTTTTGAGAAAGAAAGAAGTAGAAAATAAAAAATAAATCTTAGATGTGTTATGTGCAAATAAAGGAAATAAATAAAAATTTGATGTAGAAGTAGCAGCAAATGTATTGCACCCAATTTTAAGACCAACGGTCTAGCTTTACTCCAATGTTAGACCCTTGACTGGTGTTCAAAATTCATGTTATCTAGAACTGCCCTCCACAATCTAAAATCCAAACATTTTCCATTTCAAAAGGGAACTTACCAAAAAAAATTAAATACCCATTCTCCAATTTTATTTCATTTAATAGAAAATGCAATTTTCCTCACCAATACATGACGACAAAGAGGTTGAGGATTTGGTACCAACACATAGACTGCAATGTATTCTTTAGAGGAAATCAATGCAAAGGTTTTTTTTCCAATACCATGATTGATTGCCTCATTACTTATTTATCCAATATCTTCATAACTACAATTGCATCTTAGGTTTTTAATTGTCCAAAAGACAATTTTAAATAGCTTGAAAAGTATTGAAGTTTTAAACTAATTCTCATAAAGATACTCTAATATGTTCACTTTGTACAACAAGAACATATTTAGATCACATTTAAGAAATCTACAGAAATTGGTTGCTAAATGGGTCACTAATGTATCTCCTAGGATCTATGGGGCTTCTAGGATCTTCCTAACCTACTCTTGGGCTCATAAAGGTTCTTATAGCATCTTTATGACCTCTAAATCTTCTAATATATTTAATGGGTCTAGGATGCCAAACTACTTACCTCTAATGTTCTTACATGTTCAATGCCTCTTTTGCTTCTAACACTTGAAATAGATTTATAAACTTGTATAATTCAAATTAGAATAGAATAATTGAAGGAAAGGATCGGTTTGAAGAAACAAGAACACTAATTGTTGCTTTATGGAAAATGAAAAAAGTATTGATTCTTGATAGTATGAAACCATTTCTTTTTTGTTAGACCACCACCACCACTTGCAATATCATCACTTGCACTAAAACTAAATTGTTTCTTTATAGAACAAAACCAATAGGTAGTGATTATAACCATTGTCAATGCAAGATTGATGGTTTTGCACATAAATAAAAACACCTCATTTTCAAGATTTATCAAATTTTAACACTAGTTAAAGGATGGCATATACCATCATGACCTCTAGAATTCTTAGTCTCTCATTCAATTGAAAACATGAACTTCTTCATTATGAATATCTTTAAAATTAAATTCACCTTCAGTCACAAAATGACAATACTTTGAACTCTTTTCAAGCCTCCCTTTTACAAATCACTTAATTATAACTCAAAAAATGTGGTATTTTAATCTTTATCTTCCTCCACTTGGAAGAGTTTACTTTGTCTATCATCTAATAATCTTCAACTACTACCTTCCAATATACCTACTATTTTTCACCCCTAATCTCTCAAAGAATGTTCATTGCATTCAATTATATTTGTTTGGACTCAATATGTATTTTGGTCAGCAAAATTGCTCCTTGCCTTTAAAATTTACTTCAACCTACCACCTATGCTCTTGAGCTACCTATGTCGAGGTTATTTTTTCTAAACACCTTCTAACTAAGTTTGTCTTGTTTTCTTTTTTCATTAAATGGTTTATTTTATCCTTGTTCACTATGTAAATAAGAAACAATAAGAGAATTGTTGTTTTGTTGTAAAACTTGAAACATTTATATTGGATTTTCCTTAACAATCAACAAAGATAGAAACATTTATATGGGATTCAAGGAAAAATAGTTAAATAGAAGTGCACATCCATCTATATAAGATTCATAGGTTATAGAACTAATTTGCATCTCACAAACTAAGCTTATATAGAGGGATCAACTCACAACAAGTTACAAGCCTATATAACATCTCATGTAGTTTACTTATAAAAGGCACTTTTTTTATCTAATGGCTCTAATTTGTGTTGCAACCAAATCATCCTACATCATTATTTCTAGGTTGATAGTCTTAAATCACTCGCATTTAATTTCCATAAATTTAAGTATTAACATTCAATTATTATTTTCCAGCTATTATTGATTTTAGATTAACATTAGAAAAATATATTTTTTCTTTAAAAATAGATTTTCCTTTTTCTAAATCATTTTTCCCTTTAAAAAAATTATATTTTCCAGCTATTATTGATTTTAGATTAACATTAGAAAAATATATTTTTTCTTTAAAAATAGATTCTCCTTTTTCTAAATCATTTTTCCCTTTAAAAAAATTATATTAGGATTATAGTTGATGATAGGGTTAAAGGTGAGCATGTTTTTTATTGAAATTAAGCTGAAAATTCAAAGATTGCACATTAATGCACAAGGTTGAGAATGCTAGTATGTAGAGTGGTGAAAAATGTGTACCCTCCACTTCTCCCTCTTTTTTGGGGGTTACTTTGATTATTTTTTTTCTATTCTATAATTCAATGATCAATATACAAGTGGCACAATTTAATGTAAATGTTGACAATTAACTTGAATTTAATTTGATCTTACCTTCATGCATTTTAAATTCCAAAATCAATCTTCTAATTACCCATTCCTTTGCTTGATTTAAATACGTGAGTGTAAAACTAAACTTGGTTCAAATTATGATCCTCGAAATTTTAAATTCAAAATTCAAATTGAGCATAAGCTAAATCTCTTCCCACTAGTTGTTACTTCTTGACTTGAGTGTCAAGTGAGTTATTTTTTGTGTTAGAGTGTTGTATAAAGGTACATGCCCTAATTCATTTGAATAGAACCTAGGATCTATTTAGGACATTACATGAAAGATCTATTACACATTGCATCATTCTAAGAGCATAGTATTAGCATGAAATTAACATAATAGACATACTAAAAAGTTATTTTTTCTTAAATCATTGTATTAAATTAGTAATAAGGACCTGACTAAAAGAGACTAATCTTAGCCTAGTACAAGATCCTTAATAATGTCTATCAACAAATTTTAGATGCAAGTTTTAAATAACATTTTGAGTGAATGTCTAATAGAAATTTTAGTGCACTTTGGATCCACATGTAGTGTTTAGACGTATATATGCAAAGATCAATTTTTTAGATGCAATGATAAAATAGAAAAATAAACATCAATTTCACCACTCCCAAAGTGATAGTATAATAGGTTCCACTCCTATTAAGTATTAGTCAATCAATTAGCAATGTTTATCACAATTAAATTTTCATTAAAACTAAAGCTAAGTTCCCCTTATTTTCTTTATTTATTTTTTAGCGTTCATTTAAACACCTTAATCAATCCCAACTCTATCTCATGTTAGATTATGTATTCATTATTATTTAATTAATTTACCTGAGATCTTTATATCAAGTGGGTTATTTTCCCTTGCAATATATTTATCCCAAGAATGACCTATAAATAAAATTAAAATGCCAAATAGTAGATAGATTTGTTTAGAAAACATGTGAATTAAGGCGTATTCATTTTATGTTTATGAATCCATATTTTTCTCTCAAAAAACTTGCATTTTACACCTCACATAACTATATTTTTATGTACATGCATTAAAAGAAAGTAGAGGTGTATAATATGCTTCATACAATAATCTATGAGAAGGGGTATGTGTTGGAATAATCACCAACGACTCCCTTCAGATTCATGACATGGACTAACCACCTCTCGTGGATCCGTTTATCTCTGGCATTTGTATCAAGCGTTAACAACTCAATCTTTTGGCACAACGGAAAACGTGTTCCAAAAATTGGTATCAGAGCCATGGTCACAAGTTTGAATCCCCTAAAGTGTTGTTGAGAGGGGATTGTTGGACTAATCGCCAGCCTCTCCCTTCGGATTCATGACATGGACTAATTGCCTCCCATGGATTCATTTATCTTTGACATTTGTATCAGGTGTTAACAGGTTGATCTTTTGGTGCAATGACAAATGTGTTCCAATAATATGTGCAAAATAGTTTAAAGCAAATAGTTACAAAAAAAAAAAAAACATAAAAGCAATATACTATTACATAATGATTTATGTGGGGAAATTATTCTAAGAGAGACACCACACTCTAAACCAACTCAATGTATAATTCAATAATCAACATGGTTGCAATACACTTGCAAAGTCTAAAACTTTATAGGAGTGTCAAAAATAAGAGACTTGAAATAATTCTGGCAATCTAATTGTATTTGCAAAACTCACTATGAAATTTTCATCTCTTGAATCCAATGAATAGGTAGATATCCAATCACTAAGTGTGATTTTTCAAAACCATATGTCAAAATTTTAACCCAAAAGTGGTTCTATATTTGGCCTAAATTTCAACTCTCAAGTTGGTCATGGTATTGTAAGATAAAAATAAAATATGATGTTACAATTGTCATAACTTATCATAGAATATCTTATGTAACTCCTTAATTTGGCACCCCATGGCATATTCAAACCCATTCAATGATGACCCACAGACTATCATAATTTTGGTCAAGATTCTAATGTAAATGCCCCCCACCCCCTGCCAACCCCCGCCCCCTCCCTTCCCCCTCGCCTCCCCCTCCCCCTTACACATTCTTACATGTCATTGAATTTGTTATAAGTAACTCTCATTTTATAATGTCATAAGATTTTATGTGGAGATTCTCTTTTTTTTAATTATCATTTTAGATATTTTAATATTTATAGTATTTTTAACAAATGACATTTAGTCTCTAACACACCATTTATTAGAAAAGAATGGTCCTGAGCTCTCTGCGTGCACTACTTTTTTTAAATTTTTGAGGTTTTGTGTTTCATGATGAATCGACCTAGTGGGGGCCCCATCAGGACTCCCCCATCCATGTACTCTACTCCTTGCCAGAATGTTGCTTCCTCGCCTTCATCTTCTAGGGGGACTAAAATTATGCCTAGTGCTTCACATGTACCTTTTCCTAGGGGTTTGAATAGATCTACCTCTTCTCTTGGGGGTAAGGACACTTTGTTTGCTGGTGAGAACACTGTATCCTATACGGAAAAGTTTGTTGGTGGAAAGGTTTCAACAAAGGTGCCCTAGGATTCTTTGTCTGCCTTCTACACTATAGAGGGGGCTGAAGTGGATGTCCCAAATGTAATCTTGAATGATGCTATGGAAGGTCTAAAGTTGTCCTTGGTTGGAAAGTTCTCTATTGGCCATCCTAATTTTGACCAGGTACATAAGTGGGCCACTGACACTTGGAATCTCAAGGGTAGTGTCTCCATAAGTGTTATGCGTAAAGGTCTATTTTTATTTACCTTTGTTATCCCTGAAGATATGATTAGGGTTCTCACGGGATACCCTTGGGCTTTCGATAGAAGCTTCAAGAATATTTTGTCCCTATGTAAGTGGAAACCAGGGTTTGATGCCTCTGCTGACCTGGGTAAAGTTTCCCCTACCTGGGTTAGGCTTCCTAGTTTTCCTTTGGAATTTTGGCATCAAAATATCTTTAAAGACATTGTTGATTCTTTTGGCACCTTGGTTACAGTGGATAAAGTAACCCTCCTCAAGTCTCCATTGGTTTATGCTAGAATGTGTGTGAATGTTGTTATCAACACAATTCTTCCCACCTCAGTGACCTTAAAATCAAGATTTGGAAGATGTTTTCAACCGTTGGAATATGAGAAAGCGTTGGTCTTTTTCCAAGGGTGTAATATTTTTTTCCATTTATAGGATGTTTGTAAAAATCCCCACTTGAACCTAAAAATTCTCAACAAGGAGTCCTAGAGAGCTCTCACTTGAAAAATGCGGCTCCAATGAATCTGATAAAGGATCATATTACACTAGTTCCTAACTTGGAAATGTTGCTTTCTAATAAGGTGTTGGTGCCTTCTCAAATTTTGATTGAGGCAGAGGGTCGGACCCTCAATGAGGGTGTTTCCACATATAATGTTGAAATGGATCTCTCTGAGGGGGCTGTTGTTGGGATTAACTCCCTACCTTCCTTAGAAAAATATTTCAAACCACAAAATGGTAATGAAAAGGTGGATAACCTAAAAAAATTCTCACATGGAACAGAGGGAGGTGTCTCTAAAATTCAAGAATAGTAAAGTGATTTATTAGAGAATGGGGAGATTGAAAGTTAGATGGAAAAGTTACTAACTTCCTCTCCTGAGCTTCCTATGAAATACTTGTATTTGGTGGATGATCATACACCAAAAGATAAGCATGAGAAGGAGGGTAAAGAAGGAAGCGAGAAAAGCTTGATGAATTGTTTCCCCCAGAAAGAGGGTGTTGTAGATGAGGAATGGATAAATATAAAATCAAGGAAAAAGAAGAAACTGGATGTAGGAGGAAATACCAAAGTAGGAAGACCGCTACTAAAATATTCAAGGATCAAAGAAACAACAAGAGATGTGACGACTAGTAAGCAGAGAACTCTTGACTCCCTGGATGGGAGTAAATCCAAAAAGAAGTAAGGGGAGATCTTCTCCCTCTCTTTGTAGTATCAAGGTGATACCGCTTTTCCTTTTTTTTCTTCAATGTGTCTTTGTCTTGGAATGTGAGGGGACTTAATGGCCCCTATAAAAAACATCTGTTAAAAGCGTGTGTGGCTAAGGTCAAACTAGATTTTCTCTTAGCTCAAGAAACTAACATGAAGAGAAAATTTTGAGAAAGTGATAAAGTGGCTTTGGCCTTGTGCTAGTTTTGAAGTTAGTGATACTGAGGGGGCCTCAGGGGGGATTGCGACTTGTTGGAACCCTTCTAGGCTAGTTGGAAGGTTAAATTTCTGCAATAAGAATTGTCTCATAGTTTCTATGGAAGATAATATATCCTCAGTCAAGTGGAATATGGTCAATATATATGGTCCTAACTCAAGACTGCATAGGCTTGATCTATGGAACCTGCTAGAGGGTATCATTATTAATAGAAGGGAAGAGTTTTGGATGCTTGGTTGGGATTTTAATTCCCCTTTGTATCCCTCAAAAAATAGTGGAGGTCTTACTGATTTCTCAAATAGCATGATGGAATTGTCGAGGTTTCTTAACTTAGTGGGGTTAATGGACATTCCTCTAATTGGATCTCTTTTTACTTGGAAAAATAGGAGGTAGGGTAGTCATTTGATCCAGGTTAAGTTGGACAAGTTTCTTGTTTCCTCCAATTGGATCATTTTGCAAAATCTCACCCTTATTGCTTTCCCTGTAACAGGCATTGATCATAGTGCTCTCCTTTTGGAGTGGGATGATAAA
Source organism: Sequoia sempervirens (assembly GCA_007258455.2). Taxonomy (NCBI): domain Eukaryota; kingdom Viridiplantae; phylum Streptophyta; class Pinopsida; order Cupressales; family Cupressaceae; genus Sequoia; species Sequoia sempervirens. Next base: position 225,533 of record VDFB02063644.1, on the reverse strand, counting down.
ATTGTTAAAGGAACCTTCCCTTTCAGATATGAAATAAAGTGGTCTCTTCATCCATCTTCAAATCCATGGTTGAAGAGTGGTAGAAAGTGCCTTGTGATGGTACTCCCATGTATAGATTAGCTCAGAAGTTAAAAATGGTCAAAGAGAAGGTTAAGGGGTGGAATAAGTATTCATTTGGGAAAATCTTTACCACCAAAAAAGATTCAAGCTTAAAACTTAAGAAGATTTTGTTGGAAACACAAGGGCAGACAACTGAGAGGGGAGTGAATCAGTTGTCACCAAATCTCAAACTTATTCAACTTATTTACCTTATTCTCATATCTGAACATTAATCATGAAATCATAAATTAACAACACATCAGAATCACACATAACACCAAGATTTTTTTACGTGGAAACCCTGTTAGGTGAAAAACCACGATGGAGGTAGGTCCACAAGATTATACCCTGTTAAAAGTATAAGATAATATAAATGGGGAATGCACATGCATTCAAGCACACTGCCAAGATCTCACTGCTCAAATACAAAATAGGCTTATTGCCCAAAGGAAGACACACTATCTTATAGAAGGGTTCTGATTAAATCCATCAGACTTTGAACTAAGAAAAGTAGCATTTGCTAATGCCTGGTTACAGTTTTGGTTAAGCACATGAACACTTCTTCACTCTTCTTCTCTCTTTGCTCTGCCTTCAAATGATCTAAAATTTATTCTCACACAGGGCTCTTACACTTCACACACACACACACATTCACACCTTCAAATGATAAAACAATCACTCTTATATATCTGCAACAAGAAATTACATCGCTATAATTCGGCTCCAAATAAATAATAAAATGAATATAAACAATCAGCCCAAATCAATAAAGATTATTCATGTGAATCAACCAAGGTTGGACACAACATAGTGAAGACCAAAAATAACATCCTCAAACATGAACCACTTCAATTAATTACTCCTCGAAGATCCACAACACACTTCAACACCTTGTCAGGCAAGAACATGAAAAACATGAACACACAAGAGAAAATCTCATATCACAAGCACAATGATCGATGCAGACGTGCAACACAGATAGAGAATGAACTAGAAACATCCACAAGCATCATGAAACACCAGAGAAGCATCCACAACAACTGAACTTACTAGAATCACATGATCTTCATTCAGGAACACAAACTGAAGTAACAAAAAAACTGTCATAGTAAAAATCTTCATAACTCAATCAAATCTTTACGCGAATCTCTAAAACTTGACATGGATAAACTAGATATACTCAACAAGAAACCATTTATTCCATAACCTCAGAACAACAACGAACTGAACACACCGATAGAAAGAACTTCACTTCAGCTCTAACAACCTATAGCACTTCTTATTACAATTTTCTCAATATCCTCGACATATACAACTTCTAATGCAACAATGCTAATTTAGTGTTGACATCAATGACAACCACATATCAACAACACACCACAACATCCAACAATATCCCCCTTTGGCATTGATGGCAACACATGATGTGAAAAATACCATCAACACAACTACACTTGTTCCTCCTTAGGTTCTGACTCTTCTTTCTTCAACTCTTCTCCCACATGACTCTTCTCCCCCTTTGACATCAATGACAAAGATCTCTTCTATACAATCTTTGAACCACATATCTGAACACCTGAACATCTGACTACTCCCCCTGAGTAGCAGGCACCACAACATCAATCTGGATCAAAATATGATCATGAAAGGCACATATTAGTTCTAATTAGGAGGGGTAATCACCCCTAACTTCCCTCTGAGATACTCAAAACTATCCTTAGGCAATGACTTGGTAAATGTGTCTGCAATATGCTCCTTAGTAGGCACATACTCCAATCTAACTTCCTTTTCACTTACTTTCTCTCTCAAAAAGTGAAACTTGATAAATATATGCTTGGTCTTGGAATGTAGCACCAAATTCTTAGAAATGTTAATAGCACTTGAGTTATCACAAAATATAGCAATAGGCCCATCATACATGATTATGATATCCTTCAACATATGTTTCATCCACAATACTTGAGTACAATTATTAGCAGCAACAATGTATTATGCCTTTGCAGTAGATAAAGAAATAACATTCTGCTTTTTGCTTAACCATGAAATTAGCTTCTTTCTAAAGAAAAATGCTCCACCACTAGTACTTTTCTTGTCATTCACATCTCCTGCCCAATCAGCATCAGTAAAGGCACTCAAAATAAGATCATCATCTTTAGGATACCATAAACCATAATCAATTGTCCCCTTCAAGTATCTGAAAATCCTCTTCACAACAATCACATGAGATTCTTTAGGATCAACTTGAAATCTAGCAACAATACATACAACATTCATGATATTAGGCCTAGTTTGAGTCACGAAAGTAATCCACCAATCATTGATCTATATCTAGTCGATTTTCCTTCAAAGAATCATCATCAATTGTCAACTTGCATCCGGTCACCATAGGTGTACCAACTGGCTTTAAATTTTCCATACCAAATTTCTTCAACAATTTTTTCACATACTTGGACTGAGATATGAAGATCCCTTTATCTAACTAAGTAATTTGCAATCCCAAGAAGAATTTCATCTCTCCAATCATTGACATCTCAAACTCATTTTGCATCTCATTAGCAAACTTCATACGCAAGCTATCATCTCTTCCAAATATGATATCATCAACAAAAACTTCCACAATCAAATCTTTATCATCATTCTTGAAATACAAATTACTATCAACAGTACCTTTATTAAATACAAGCTTCACCAAGTACTTATCTAATCTGGCATACCATGCTCTAGGGGCTTGTTTGAGTCCATACAATGCTTTCTTCAATCAGAAAACCATATCTCCCTAATCAGTAAATTGGAATCCATCAGGTTGTTCAACATACACTTATTCCAATTCACCATTTAGAAAAGCAGACTTGACATCCATTTGATAAACTTTGTAGTCTTTAGAAACAATCTCACAGCTTCAATTCTAGCAATAGGGGCAAAGGTTTCTTCAAAATAAATGCCTTCCATCTGTGAATATCCCTTACATACCAGTCTTGCTTTGTTTCTAACCACTTCACCTTGTTCATTCAGTTTGTTTCTAAAGACCCATTTACTTATAATTACATTCTTATCCTTAGGTCTGGGAACAAGAATCCATGTACCATTCTTCTCAATTTGTTGTAGTTACTCTTTCATTGCTTCAACCCAATGTTCATCTTTGTATGCTTCATTCACATTGTTAGGATCAGTCTTTGAAATCAAACAATATTCTTTTGCAATCTTTCTCTAGTTTGGACACCTTTGTTCTTATCACCAATAATTTGATCTTCTAAATGATTCAACCTTACATACCTCAAAGTCTTCTTAGAATGTTCTTCAATTTCAATCTCTTATGATCTCTTCTATTCTTCTACTAGTTTCTCCTTCCTCTTGATCTTCTTGATTCACTGGAATGATTTGGACTTGACTTGAGTTATGACCTTTGTTTGTACTATCATTCTAATCATCAGAATCATATCCATAGGTTCTGGATAGTGTACCAAAGTATTCATCAACCTTAACATTTGCACTTTCAACCATTCTCTTCAATCTCTTATTGTAACACCGGTAGGCCTTACTTTCAGTAGCATATCCCAAAAAGATTCCTTCATCACTCCTAGCATCAAACTTTCCTATATCTTCATCTCTTTTGATATAACACTTGCTTCCAAAGATCTTGAAATATCTAATAGTAGGTTTTTGACCAGTCCATAGCTCAAAAGGAGTCTTACTAGTATCACCTTTGATTTGTACCCGGTTAAGTGTGTACACAACAGTACTCACAGCTTCTCTTTAGTAGATATGAGGTACATTTCCTTCCAACATCATGGTTCTAGCAGCATCTAGAACTTTTTTGTTCTTCCTTTCCACAACTCCATTTTGTTGAGGGGTTTGTGGTGCAGATAACTGTCTCTTTATTCCATGTTCTTCACAAAAGAATTAAACTCACCGGAAGTGAATTCACCATCTCTATCTAATCTCAGACATTTAATCTTCAGACCTGTCTCTATTTCAACCATAGCCTTAAAGGTCTTGAACTTTTCTAGAGCTTCAGATTTCTCCCTTAAGAAAGTAGCCCACATCATCCTTGAATAGTCATCAATAAGCAACATGAAATACCTATATCCTTGTAAACTTCTAGTTCTAGCAGGACCACACAAATTAGTATGCACATGATCCAACAATCCATTTGAATTTTGTTGTTTAATTCAAAATGAAATTCTTGTTTGCTTTCCTAACTGACATTCTTTGCATATGACATTAGTAGGTTTCATCAACTTAGGAAGATCTCTCACAGCCTTAGTGGAACTTATCTTGACAATATTACCAAAGTTAATATGACACATTCTCTTATGCCACAACCAACTTTCATCAATTTGAGCAATCAAACAAATTTTACTTGCAACACTCAGGTGGAAAATATTACCTTTTGTTTTTGTACCCGATGCAATCACATTTCTAGAATTTCCCAATATTTTGCACTTACCATCCATGAACTGAAGATTTTATCCCTTATCAACCATCTGTCCAACACTTAAAAGATTATGCTTCAAACCTTCAACATACAAGACATCATAGTATATGCTTACCATCAAGAGAAATGCATCTCTTCTATGGATCACACCCTGTATTATCACCAAATCTCACAACACCACCATCATACTTTTCCAAATTCACAAACTTAATTTTATCTCCTGTCATATGATGGGAGCAACCACTGTCAATTACCCATTCATCTTTCTCTTCAACCAGGGCTTCTCCACATTTGTACAACTAGCAGATTCAGACACAGGATTATTTTCCTTGATAGCAATAAACACAAATTCATCTTCACTTGCATTTCCTTTGTTAGATTCATCATCTGTCACACCTTCATCAACAACACATAGTAACACTTTTTTGGAATTTAGGCTTGTTAAATCTTGGCTTGGAAACTCTCCCAAGACACCTTAATACAAAATGACCTATCTTATTGCAAGAGAAACATTTAATAGGAAACTTTCCTTTATACTTTTTCCTATGGCTTCTCTTTTCACAATCAATGCTTCAAGTTCTTCAAGTTATCTTTCTTCTTCATCGAGTTGTCTCATTTCATCCTCATACTTGAATGTATTTCTAGATGAACTTTCACCTGGATCATATCTCTTTCTATCTCTTCTAGAAGTAGTGGCCTTGAATGCAAGATTCAACCTTAGGAAGTGCATCACCAAATTCACTCAACTCAAAAGCAGTAAGCTTACCAATCAATATATCTCTGGTAACATTTTTTATAGTCCTGAGCTCTTCAATAGCACTAGCCTTGACTTTGTAAGAATTAGGCAAGGATCTAAAGCACTTTAGCAACAATCTTTGATTGTCTATCTATCCACCAGCACATCGATACCACACACAAGCTCATTCACTCTTTGCATGAAAGTAGTAACATTTTCATCATCACCCATTTTCAACTTTATATTTCCCTTTCAAACTTTGTAGCTTAGCAATCTTCACATTAGCATCACCTTCATACAAGGTTTCCAACTTTTTCCAGATCTCATAAGCAGTTTTCAGATCCATCACATTTGTCATCTCCGTATCAGTCAAAGCACTCAACAACGCATCCTTAGCCCTGATATTATACTCAGAATCCTTGATCTCAATAGAAGTAGTAGGACCATTCTATGGAATAACATATTTTTTTTGTAATGCTCTAGTCGCGTTCACCAATGCATCTCAAATGGAACTCCATTCAAGTCTTCCATAAAGAATAATTTGTTCCATCAAAATCTAGGACTATCCTTCTTATAAGTTGCCATCCCAGATCACCTCAAGTTGTTAAACTTCTTCCAAGGAATCACAAGCTCTGATACCAATTGTTGGCAACACAAGGGAAAACAACGGAGAGGGTGGGGGTGAATCAATTGTCACCAAATCTCAAACTTATTCAACTTATTTACCTTATTCTCAAATCTGAACATTAATCATGAAAGCATAAATGAACAACACATCAGAATCACACATAACACCAATATTTTTTATGTGGAAACCTTGTTAGGGGAAAAACCACAATGGAGGTCAGTCCACAAGATTATACACTGTTAAAAGAATAAGAGAATATAAATGGGGAATGCACATGCATTCAGGCACACTGCCTAGAGCTCACTACTCAAATACAAAATAGGCTTACTGCCCAAAGGAAGACACACTATATTAAAGAAAGGTTCTAATTAAATCCATCAGACTTTGAACTGAGAAAATTAGCATTTGCTAATGCCTGGTTACAGTTTTGGTTAAGCACATGAACACTTTTTCACTCTTCTTCTCTTCTTCACTCTTCTTCTCTCTCTACTCTTCCTTTGAATGATCTGAAATTTATTCACACATAAGGCTCTTACACTTTGCACGCACACACAAATTCATGCCTTGAAATGATAAAACAATCGCTCTTATATATCCGCAACAAGAAATTACATCACTATAAGTTGACTCCAAAAAAATAATAAAATGAATATAAATAGTCGGCCCAAATCAATAAAGATTATTCATGCGAATCAACCAAGGTCGGCCATAACATAGTGAAGACCGAAAATAACATCCTCAAACATGAACCACTTCAATTAATTACTCCTCGAAGATCCACAACATGCTTCAACACCTTGTTGGCCAAGAACATGAAAAACATGAACACACAAGAGAAAATCTCAGATCACAAGCACAACAATCAATATGGACGTGCAACATAGATAGAGCACAAACCAGAAACATCCACAAGCATCATGAAACACTAGAGAAGCATCTGAAGCAACTGAACTTACTGGAATCACATGATCTTCATTCAGGAACACAAACTGAAGTAACAGAAAAACTATCATAGTACAAATCTTCATAACTTGATCAAATCTTTACGCAGATCTCTAAAACTTGATGTGGATAAACTAGATATACTCAACAAGAAACCCTTTAGTCCATGAACTCATAACAAAAATGAACTAAACACACCAAAAGAAAGAACTTCACTTCACCTCTGACAACCTGTAGCACTTCTTATTACAATTTTCTCAATATCCTAGACATATACAGCTTCTAATACAACAATGCTAATAGTGTTGACATCAATGACAACCACATATCAGAAACACACCACAACATCCAACAGATTCAAGATCTGATAGAGCTGGAAATTATGGATGAAGAGACTTGTAACTAAGAAAGGGAACTTAGATCTTGATGGTATAAAATAAATAAAAAGGAAGAAATCTTCTAGAAATAGAAATCAAGAATCCAATGGTTAAGGGAAGGGGATAGAAATAAAAAAAAATTCCACCAATATACCTTAAAACACAAAGGAATAAATAGGATTATATTTTTAGTTACTTCTAATGGGACTAGACTTAATAGGGAGGAGGACATTGCTAAGGAGGTTGTTTCCCTTTTTTCAAATTTTCCTGAACTACCAATGGTGGATAATTCTGAATTGGATGAACTCCTACAGGTGATTCCTAATGTCATCATGGATCAGGATTTAAATGAAATGTCTAAAGCTATTTCTATGAGTGAAGTTAAGGAGGTTGTTTTCTCATTTGGTGCTTTCAAAGCGCCATGGTCGGATGGCTTCCCTCCAAGTTTTTTCTGGGTCTATTGGGACATTGTCTCTTCTAACCTATTCAATGCAGTCAGGGATTTCTTCAGATCGGGAAGGCTTTTAAATCATATGAACACCACTTTTATTATGCTTATCCCTAGACTAATGAAGTTGCTTCTATGAATGACTATAGACCTATCAGTTTGTGTAACACCACCTATAAGATCTGCTCTAAGATTATGGTTAATAGATTGAAATTAGTTTTGAATAAAATGATTGTTGTCAATCAAAAATGGTTTTTATAGGGAAGACAAATATTGGATGCAACTATTTACACTCATGAGGTATTACATTCTATGGATCACATCAAAAAATAGGGTATGGCTTTAAAACTGGATATTTCTAAAGCTTATGATTGGGTATCTTGGAATTTCCTATTTGTTGTTCTAGAAAATTGTGGCTTTAAAGGTAAATTTCTCAACTTAATTAGATCATGTGTCACTACCCCTAAGTATTCTATCTTGATTAATGGGGTTCCTCAAGGCCTCTTCTCTTCTGGTCATGGCCTAAGGCAAGGGGACCCATTGTCACCTTATTTATTTGTCATTATTACTGAAGATTTGGGTCGCAATATCCAGAAACAACTTGCAAATAAATCTTTGAAAGGTTTTTGTGTTTCGTCTTCCCTTCTCCCTGCTTCACATAAAAAATTTGTTGATGACACTATCCTCTTGGGGGAGGCCTCTATTTTGGAAGCGAAACAATGGAAAACAATCCTTGATAAATATGCTAAGGTTTCTGGCCAATATATTAATTAGCAGAAGAGAAAAATCTACTTTTTCAATACCAGCCAGATTGTTAAAGACAAAGTTATAAATATCTTAGGATGTCAATAGGTTGTCTTTCCTACTGCATATCTGGGGTTACCTTTAATCTCAAGAAAACCCAATAGTAACTGTATTGTGGAAAAAAATTAGAAGAAGGTGGAAGGATGGAAAGGAAAATTGCTAAGTTTTTCTAGGAAGGTTTAGCTCTTAAAAGCCTCTTTACAAAACATACCTGTCTATTATCTCTCTCTTCAACATTCCTGCCTATATTGCCAAGAAAATTGAAATGATTCAAAGGAGGTTCTTATGGTCAGGTGTGGAAGAAAGGAAAATAATGGTGCTTGTTAGATGGGAAATTTTTTGCACCCTAAAGAGAGAAGGAGGATTGGGAATAAGAAGAATAAAAAGGTTCAATAAAGCTCTTGTGGAAAAAATGGGTTGGTTTCTTCTAGAAGGAGAAAAAGATTGGGTGCAAATTCTACAAGCTAAATACTTGGGTAACAAGGATGTTTGTTGTTTCCTCAGGAATAAGGAGCTCCCCTATGGGTCAGTCTTCTGGAATAATTTGCTAAAAGTGAGAGGTAATCTAATAAAAGGAGCGAAATTAAGAATTGGAAATGGGTTTAGAGCTGACTTTTGGGAGGATACTTCGTCTACCTATGCCCCTTTGTTAGCTAGTGACAACCTCCAACAAATTAGAATTAGATTGAAGAGAAGCATCAAAAAGAAGGTCTCAAATTATTTAAATTGGGATGGTTCGAGACCAAAATGGATTGACTTCAGGAACTATTTGAATAATGATGTTCTTAGGGGTGGCAGATAGCTGAATTGGGATGCTACTTTGGCCTCCCGCTTGAGACAGATTGGGAACCCTGATCTTTCCTCAAGAAATAGAAATGATGAGTGGATTTGGACAAAAAATGCTTCTAGGCAATTTTCAATTAAATCTGCTTATAAGACTATGGATTTTTAGCCTCTCCAGTTAGGGGTCTTTAACTAGAATACTATGTGGAGCAAGAACTTAATCCCTGAGATTAACTTCTTTTGGTGGACAGTGATGCACAAAAATATTCTTTCAATTGATAACCTTAAGAAAAGGGGATGGTACTTGGTTAATAAATGTTACCTTTGTAATGAAGAGGAATAAAAAATTATGCATCTTCTCTTTCAATGTTCTTATGCTCAAGAAGTTTGGGTTTTTTTTCTTAAGAGTCTGATGGTTGACTGGGTTTTCCCTCCTTCAATTAAAATGTTTGTTGATTGTTGGAGTATATGCCCCTATTATCATAATATAATTCTTGACCTTTGGAAACAAGTTCCCTCATTCCTCACTTTGGGTTTGTGGAAAGAGAGGAATAATAGGATCTTTAGGGATGTTTTTAAAATAAATAAAGAGCTATGTATGTCTATCAGGAAACAAATTCAAGAGAACATAGAAAGTTGTAAGTATGCTTCATCAAAGAAAGGACGTTCATATCAAGAGATGAGAATCAAGCAACAATGGGGTCTTTCTCATGATCTTAATAATGTTAATTGGGCTAAAAAAATTATTAGGAAAAGCACAATTTGGATCCCCCCAGACCCTGGGTGGATTAAGTGTAATTTTGATGGATGTTCAAAAGGGCATCCAGGCCTGGCGGGGGTAGGTTGGGTTGTTATAAATGATCGTGGCATCTATGTGGCTGGATACAACAAGGGCATGAGAATATCAACAAATAATTTGGTGGAGGTTTACGCTATTTGGATAGGAATTTGTTATCTGAAAGATAATGGCTACACGAAGGTAATTTTGGAGGGTGATTCAAAGTTAATAATTGATTATTTAAATAATAAATTAGAGGCCCCTTGGGAGATAAAATATCTTTTGGATGACTACAAAAATATGTTACATTCTTTCCAAAGTTACAAGATATGCCACACCTTTAGGGAAGGCAACAGGGTTGTCGATGCCTTGGCGAATTTTGGCTTTAGGCAGGAGGTGTCAAAATATTGGGATTTTTACAATTTATCAAACCAAATTAAACAAATAATTGCTAAGGATAGAGCGGGGGATTTGATTAATCATGGATAGAATGGTAATAATTAAATTTAGTGGCTTGTAGTGTCATCCAGCTATCAATTTGGTTGTCATCTTTCTTTGGTGGCAATTGGGCATGTTGATTAGATGGATTGGGAGGTACGATATTAAAGTCATTGGTACACCTTTAAAAAGAAAGGAGTGGAAAGGACAGATTATTTTGGAAACCTCATGTGTTAAAAAGAAAAATTTTAATTAGGGTATAGGAATCATTATTCACATCTCTAAAAATATTGCGTTTAATTTTGGAAAAGATATTTTGACATGTGTTATCGTTGTTGTGAAGGAGGATCATAAAAAAGAGTAATCATGGTGCATAAAGGTGGTGGAGTTGTTAGTTATCATAATGACAAGATTCAAAAAATATGATATTTGTCTTTCCATTTAGATTGATTTTTTTAATCAAATTGCTAGAAGGTTTGAGTCATTATTCTTGCAAATGAAAAATCACCAAGTCTCTATCAAAATTGAAATTTTTGAATTCCCTGTTGCTACTGTCATGAATGAGGAAGGCTAAAGGGATGAGTTTTTACTTCTTCCTAAGAATTATTCTGCCAAGGATAAAACCATGGGAGGCCCTAACAAGAGGACGGAGCTGAGTAAATATGACTCCCTAAGAAAAAATGCAGAGCTTTGGGGTTTGTTTGAGCAAGCTAGGTTTACCCCTTACTTTTTTTCCATGGAAGGTTATAGTGAGCAGCTGAGCTACAAATTTGCAAATTCCTAGAAAGATGGGGAAGTTGAGCTAGGTGGCCTCCATTTTATAGTTGATGCTAAGCTCATAGCCAAAGCAATGAGGCTTGCGTATGAAGGGAAGAAGGTGGCTAAGGTAAGCACTGGAAAATATCAAACTTATATTGATAAGCTTTTTGAGGCTAAAGAAAAAGCTCAAAGATTTCAAAATGGTTACTCTAGGGTTTTGCTTCCTCCATCGTACCATAATTTTTGCTTATTTGTAATGAAATACTTTATGTTGGAGGGCCATTTTCAGTCTATCCATGGTTATCACTTCCCGATTATGAACCACATCTGTCATCTTGAGAAAATTAATCTTCTTCTTTTCCTTTTTTCTTCTTAGAGCCAAAGCCTTACCAATTGTGCTAACCCTCCTTTACACCAGCACTTGATTTGTGCAATATGTAAATATGTCCTTTATACTTCACCGCAAAGAATTTTTTTCCTAAATTTGCTTGAAAATCCTACTCCCAAGAGTTCTGTTAAAATTGTGCTTATAGAAAGCCATCCCCACTCCCTGACCAAAGACTCTGCTAAAGCCTCCCCCAATTTTATGGACCCCTCTTGGTCAGACCTACCAAAGTTACTCTGGAAAAGCGTAGTGTTGCTCCCATTGCTCCAACTGTAAAAAAGAAGAGAAAAATGTTGATTCGTGAGTTGGGGTTGACCCCAATACTATGACAATACCTAATGACAATGACACTAGCCCTGAATGTTCCACTCCAGTGGGTAGAAAATCGACTTGGCTTGCTTTGGCTGCGTCAAAGGGGTTTGACAATAGTAAAAAATCTAAAAGTTCAGAAGAAAAGAATGTGGAAGAGTCTCTGGATAGTACAGGAAAGAAGGTGATAAGGGAGGAAAACGATTCTTCTTCCGAGGAAGTGTCAAACAGTCTTGGCGGTGGCGAGTCTCCTAAGGAGAAGTCAGAGTCCGAGGAAGTGGAGGAATCTAGCCATGAGGAGGAGGATGGGGATTTGCAGCAAGAGGATTGGTGGGATGTTGAAGAGGACACTGATATGGTTGTTGAAAAAGGTGATGCTACCAATGACCCAGAGGATATGGAGATTACTAACCCTGGTAATGAAAATTTAAAAGAAAACATGTCGGGTTTTGATACTATTACAATTCAAAGGGTGGAGGAAAGGATGGAGTTGTTCCAGAAACAATGATGCAAAAGGATGACAATGCCAGCAGGTTCCAGGAACTTGAAAGTACGGTGAAGAGTTTGTGCAGGGTCGTGGATGTGGTCATGAAAAAATTGATCATGGCCACTATCTCTAGACAAGGAAAAATAAAGAAAAAGAACAGGAAAAAGGTGAGTGACGACAAGGCCGATTTGTCTGGAAAGATGGAGATCAAAGAGAATTTTGAATATTTTGTCGAAGACCTAGTGAAAGCATGGAGCTTGATTGAGGATGCTTAATCCTCGACTCTTGTTCCTCTTACTTTTTGTTACTTGCTGCCATGAAATTTTTTTGCTATTCTATAAGATGTTTTGTTGGTATAGGTCGTAGGTGCCTGGACTGTTATATTTCTAGTTATATTTTGTTAAGAATTCTGGTTATCGGTTGGATACTCTTTTAAGGTTATGTTGTTATAGCCTATTTTTGTGGATGGATATTAAGATGAACTAGTTATATCTCTCAGGGATTTTTGATAGGATTACAAAGTTTGATGCGATGGGTGTAATGATGCAATTTTATGGGGTTAGCCAATTAGAGAATTAAACATAAAATCCAACATTAAGTAATGAAGTGCAAGGGAAAATAAATGAAAAACATAAAAACATGAACAAGCTCACCAATGTTCTTCAAACTCCATGACTAATCTCCATTACACCTTCTAACTTGCTGCAAATGTAATTGTTGCCATCAGATTTGAGTTTGTGAGCAATGACTATGACAAAGACAATGTCCAAAGCAAGGTTTGAATTATTTTAAAATGATTATAATGCTACCATGAAAATGATAAGCATTAGGATATGACTAAACTATGTCAAACTAAAGCCTATGACCGAATGAAAAGACTATAAGATTGCCTAAGACTCAACAATTATGCTAGAATGAAATATCAAGAAGTTGTGTCCCAAAATATGAGCAAAATTGGCATTTTATAGAAAACACAATTTTGGATGGACAGATGAGATTGAAAGCTGACAAATCCTAAAATCGTGGATGAGATTTCATGTGACAATCCCTAATCAGGGTTAGGGAAAAATCATTAAATGAGTGGTCAAGACAATTTGAGAAAATCAAATCGGGGTCAAGAATAAATGTGATAATTAGTCAAAAAGATAAAGATTTTCAAAAATCAAGAAGATAAAGACTGCTTGATTTGTAAGATTTGAAAAATCAAGAGGATAAAGGTTGAACTGAAAAGCAAATTTGAAAAATCAAGAATTTGCTCAATTACTTGATTTTGGAAGAAGATTACCATTTTGAATTAAATAAATTCAAAATATGGATTTTAGGTGACAAGAAATAATCAATTTTCAGATTATTTACAAATGAACTGGCAGCTAATTATTGTGAGATCATTTTATAATTTCATTTATTTAAAATGAGAGAAATGTTAATTAGGTAATTAAATAATTAAAGATAATTATTTAATTTAGAGGATTATGACCATAATTAAATAAAATTCAATAAATTCATTTAATTCATGAGAATCGCTGACATATTAAATAAAATAAATAAAATTACTTCATTTTAATAATCCTAAGACATTACAAATGAATAAAGGTAATTAAATAAATTCAAGACATTTATTTAATTGTAAGAAGATAATAAGACCATTAGTGACGTATCGAATAAATAAATAAAATTTATTTATTTAATAATCATGAAGAATAAAAGAGATATGAATTAATTAGATAATTATGAATTATTTAATTAATAGTTGAATGTGGACCAAGGACATAATTAAATGTCATAATTATGCTAGGACGAAAGATGAAAAATGAAGCTTGCAGGCCTACGTCATTTTTATGTGTCTACATTTTGCCCCTCTTTGTCATAATGTAGCATGTTGCATTGTGACAAAGAAAATAAGTCAAAAATATGCCTCAGTGCAAAACAGGATGAGAAAGGTAGCGATATGCCCACTCGAGAGGACAAATGGGTTCCAAGAACATGGGTGTGCTCTCAAAATTGATGAGAAGACTAGAATATGAAGAGACAAAGAAATTTTAGTGCAAAAGATATGGATGATGAAGATGCAGACTAGATGAAAGGTTAGAGGGGAAACAAAGAAGGGTGGGACAGGAAAGAATCCTTCAATACTTGCCAAAGAACTAATAGATGTTGTTTGAATCATCATTGGGCAGATTATTCTAATGGCCAAAAAACACCATGATATGACATAGATCAAGGTGTGCAAGGTCGTACCATCACATGAGACTAACAATCATAGAAAAGGATGATCAGGACTCATACTAAGAACGCGATTGCCCTAGTATTTTTGTCATAATCAACCATGAGCATAAAAAGAAAAATAAAGACAATAAAGACAAGTCATGAAACGCCATTGCTCCTCTAAATCCTATTGCCAAGACATCCTTGAGGAACTAGCAACATGACTGCCTGAAAAAGACAAAACAAGCCAATCATCATGATACGTCACTGCTTCTCTAAATCTTGTTGTCAGGACATCTTTGAGAAACTAGTAGCATGATGAAAAATCAAACCAACCATCATGATACGTCGTTGCTTCTCTAAATCCTATTGTCAAGACATCGCGAAGAAAATAGTAACATGATAGTCCCAAAAAAGACAAAGTAAGACAATCATCATGAGACGTTGTTGATTTTCTAAATCCCATTGTTAGGACCTCGCTGAAAAACTAGTAACATGGTGAAAAATACAAAGACAAGATAAGAAAATCATGATACGTCGTTGCTTTTCTAAATCCCGTTGTCAGGATTTCGCTGAAAAACTAGTAACATGATGAAAAATCCAAAGACAAGTGCCAAGTGTTTACCAAGTGTGTCTTAATGTCGAGTGTTTTGATGTCAAGATGTCAAGTTTGACGATGTCGAGATGCCAAGGTGTCATGTTTTGACGATGCAAAGATGACGAAATGCCGAAGATTGTCAAATTCAAGGACACATCCTGAATGATGTCGATGTCGAGAGGATTGATCCTTAAATGTCAAAAGGATCCCTCAAAATTCCAAATGATAGTGACGATGCCTAGGAAGGATGCATCCTAAGGCATAAATGACAAATGTATTCTTCAGAAGGACACATATGAAGGATACTGATGTCGAGAGGAGAGATCCTTGAATGTCAGGAGGATCTCTCAAAAATGTCGGATGACAATGATGATGCCTAGGAAGGACACATCCTAAGGCATGAATGAGAGAGATTATTCTTCAGAAGGACATATCTGAAGAATACTGATGTTGAGAGGATTGATCCTTAAATGTAAAGAGGATCCCTAAAATATGTCGGATGACAATGGCGATGCCTAGGAAGGACACATCCTAAGGCATAAATGACAGAGGCTATTCTTTAGAAGGACACATCTGAAAGATAACCAAGAGTTGACAGTTTGATTGATTATGATAATGTAACTTGTTTTGACCAAAGTTTGGTTGAGTTTGACCGAAGTTTGGCTAAGTCTGACTTGTGTTGACCAAATGCCGATATTGACATGCTGGTGTGATTGTCATGTTTGAATAAATGATTTCCATATTTTGTTTTAGGAGTTTTCCCGTCTGGAAAATGATTTGTCTTGACTTGAAGACTTTTGAAGTGTGTGCCAGTGTAGTGCCATGAACCCTAATGGACTAACCTAGTGCAGCCTTAAGGTCTCATTGACAGATGGCCTTGCCTACGTCATGCACTCAAAGACCTCGTAGTTTGACACGACCAATGACTTTGTCTTGATGACCAAAGATTGAATCATGATTTTATTTTGACAAACCTAAAATGACTGACCTAATGTCTCAGGGACTCAAAAATGAGTCTTGCCTATGTAGCAAATGCGCAGAGACAATGTAGTTCAGACAATGACATGGATTGACTGATATGACTAACTTTGACTCTATTTTTTTTTTGGATTTTGACATTGATTTGGATGTTTTTGTGTTTTTGACATGTTTTAATGTTTTTGGATTTTTCTAGGACATTTTTCAAATTTTAGGTCTTTCTTTAGGACATTTTTTGGGTTTTTTGTCTTTTTTGAGGACATTTTGTGATGTTTTTGTCTCTTTTTAGGACTTTTGTATGTTTTGTCTTTTCAGGACTTTTGCAATGTTTTTGTCTTTTTTAGGGCTTTTTGCGATTTCCCAAACCATGTACGATACCCACTGCAGTCACATGATCAAAATTTTCCCCTAGTCAGGTCCAAGACTTAGCCAATTTTTAAGGGACGTGAAAGAGATATTCGTGGGATACGGATGGATAGTATACAGGACTTGATGTCAACCATTTGTCAACCATGAGAGGAAGGGTATGATGTCATGGCAGATGTCATGGCAACATAAAATGTATTTCATCCTAGGCCAAGATAGACAAAGTAACAGTAGATGGGTAGAGCAATGATTGATTACGCGCCGCTTGCTTTTTTCACCAAGGTACTTATCCGCCATTTGTCTTTCGATGAATTATTTACTATTTTGTCATTTTTCATTTTTGTGTCACCAAGATGCCTATTTGCTAGGTTTTCATCGGTGACGAATTTTTATTTTTCAATTTTTTGTATTTTTTAAGGTTTTGACTCAACTTTCTGATGCTATGCATAGAACTCTGTGAGATGTAGACTATTGATTGGTTGTCAATTCACCATCCTGGTAATGATACACCTTAACCAAAAGGGGATATGATGATGTAAGGACCCAACCAGTTTGGTTCAAACTTGCCCGACTTTTCTTTGTCTGCCTGGTTCTTAGGGTTCTGCATGAGGATTAAGTCACCAATGTTGAACTTCCTGACCATGACTCTCTTGTTGTAACTATGACAAAGATGGTTCTAATACGCTTGTAGATGGTTCAAGGAATTTTTCCTTCTTTCCTCTAACATTTGTAGCTCGTGTAGGCATGATTGTCTATACTCCTCATCATCGGTCAAACCCTTCAGGGAGACTCGTAAGGAAGGAATTTCAACCTTGATGGGAAAGATAGCCTCAGCTCCAAAGACCAGAGTGAATGGAGTGGCTCCCAAAGGCGCACGAATGCTGGTGTGATAAGCCCATAGAGCAAGGTTGAGTTGAATATGCCAGTCATGATCAACGTCATTAACAGTCTTTTTCAGGATTTTAATAATGGTTTTATTTGACACTTCAGCTTGATCGTTTCCTTGCAGGTAATACAGAGAGGAAAAATGATGTTGGAGATGAAATCGCTCACATAACTCACGAACATCTTGGTTTTTAAATGGATGTCCATTTTCAGTGATGATGGATTGCGAAAGGCCATACCGGCAAATGATATAGTTAAGAATGAATTTGGATATTTGTTTGCCAGTTATGTATGTCAAGGGGATGGCTTTGATCCACTTCGTAAAACACTCAGTGGCGGTGATGATGAATTTGTGGCCATTTGACAAGGTAGAATGGATCTTACCCACGAGGTCAAGTCCCCATTGTGTGAAGGGCCAAGGAGAAGTGATCAGCTGAAGTTCCTTTGTTGGAGCGTGAATCTAATCACTATGAATCTAGCATTGGCGACAAGTCCTGACATATTCTACTGCATCTTTCTCAATGGTCGACAAAAGTACCCAAGCCTCGTTACCTTCTTGGCGAGAGTAGGACCACTCGAATGAGACCCGCATATACCCTCATGTACTTCATGTAAGGTTATGTGTGCTTTGTTGGTGTCGAGACATCTAAGGAGGGTGTTATTAGAGCTACAACGGTAAATGGTGTTGCTGACGATGGCATATCTTGCGGCTTTTTGGATAAAGGACTTCCTCTGGTTATTGGATAGATTAGGGGGAAGAGTTTGGGACTTAAGGTAGTCGTGAATGTCTTGGTACTAGGGAGAATCAGGACCAACCATCTCACAGACCATCTCTGATTCTGGAATGTCATAGGCGGGGACCAACAGTTGTTCTACTAAGAATTCCAGCTGAGTTATATTGCTTGGAATGTTGAGGAGAGAGCCAATCGTAGCCATTGCATCTGGTGCCTTATTTTGTGCTCTTAGAACTTGCTCAAAAGTCACCATGTGAAAATATGTCTGAAAATTGTCAATCATTCATTTGTAGGGCATTAGTTTCTCATCTTTTGTGTCGTAGTTATCATTAACCTAATTGATGACCAGCTGAGAATCCCCATAGACAAAAGTGTTCTAATTTTCCATTTTATTGCCATTATAAGCCTTGTAACAAGTGCCTCATATTCTGCCACATTATTTGTGCATGGGAAAGCTATGCGGAAAGACTTAGGAATGGAACCTCCTTGAGGAGTGATGAATAGTATTCCTGCCCTCGAGCCATGATTAGTATGAGATCAGTCAAAGTAGAGTCTCCAAGGTGACTTTGGTTCCGTATGGAATATTGACTCATCTGGGAAATCTGCCACTAAGGGATTATCACTTTGCAGAGGTGTGTCTGCCAGTTGGTCTGCTATGACTTGTCCCTTTATTGCCTTTCTTTCTACATATTGAATATCATATTTTCTCAAGATGATTACCCCTTTTTCCAAACGTCATGTTAATGCTACTCTCCTCAAATAGATATTTGAGGGGGTAAATCTCTGCTACCAATTGTGTTTGATGGCTCAACATATAATTTCTTAGCTTCTAAGACACAAATACAACTGCTAGACAAGCCCGTTCAATTGATGTGTAATTCAGCTCATACCCAACCAGTGTCTGACTGATATAATATATGGCCCTTTCTTTCTCGTCATGGTCGTTTTGTGCCAGTAATGCCCCAAGTGCCAATGTAGTGGCAGAGATGTATAAGATCAAAGGTTTTCCTTGAATTGGAGGCATAAAGATGGGCGGTGACAATAGGTAGTCTTTTATTTGTTGAAAGGCCTCTTGGCATTTATCTATCCACACAAAGGGGATTCCTTTGTGCAAAAGATATTGGAATGGTTAACACTTGTCGGCCAATTGTGCTATGAAGCATTAGATAGATTGCACCCTACCTTGTAAGGTTTTGAGTTCACTGATTCCTTTGGGAGGAGGCATGTCCATGATGGATTTTACTTTTGCTAGATCGACCTCAATGACTCTTCAAGACACTATGTATCCCAAAAAAATTTCAAATGTTACGCCAAAGACACATTTCTTAGGATTCAGTCTGACCTTATATTCTTCTAGCATCTTAAAAATTGTGTCTAACACTTTTAAATGATCTTTTCTTGTCGTTGATTTAGCCAAAAGGTCATCCACGTAATCTTCCATTATCTTATGCATCATGTCATGAAAGATTGTGGCCATAGCCCTTGGATATGTGGTGCCTACATTTTTAAGACCAAACGACATGATATTCCAATAGTACGTACCCCAAGGGCAAGTGAATGTTGTTTTATGTTGATCTTCAGGAGCAATACGAATCTAATTATAGCCTGAGAAACCGTCCATGAGGGACAACATCTCGTATCCTACCGTGAGGTTGACTATGATATCAATATTTGGCAAAGGAAAGTCATCTTTTGGGTATGCCTTGTTTAAGTCTCTGAAATCTATGCAGATGCGGATCATTCCATTTGGCTTTGTTACCAACACAAAGTTAGATATCCATTTAGCATAATCAATAGACTGTATGAACCTAGCATCTAGAAGTTTCTTCAACTCAACCTTGACCAGTAGAGCAACTTGAGGATGTAGTTTGCGTAACTTTTGTTTAACTAGTTTTGCATTTGGCAATAATGGCAGATGGTGCAGAACCAATTTTAGGTCTAGTCCTGGCATGTCTGCATAGGACCATGCGAAGTTGATTTTACATTCTGCAAAGAATTTGTGAAATTTTGGTTTCTCTTCTTCAGTCAAGGATGCTACAAAGAGGACCATTTTGGGATCTTCTACTGTTGATATGTTGTCTTCCATGGTGTCCTCTATAATCATAGCTAATCTCTCTTGCGTTATAGGGAGAAAGTCCAATCCTCCATCTTTTGGTGCCTCGAAAAGGTTTTCACCCACAGATACGTCCTTTGTTTTTGCTTTATTCTTATTTTTAATTTTGCGATTGGAGGATGGAGCAGTCTCGCCAAAATAAGTTGCACAATCTAGGTCAATAGTGAATCCTGCCTTGTGATCACCACTGGGTATGCCCTCACGTAATCCCATAAACTCTGCAATGGCCTCATCATTCTGAAAGGTGTCTAGGATTGGTGGGCCTTGTTGGTCCCAATCAATTAGTTGAGGATAAACTAGGGAAATTCCATCGTCAGTGTTGGTGAATTGAGGGGAGGATGCAGAAAGCGTGCAGATGGATTTAGAGATATTGTAGATGGAATTATCATCATCCAATTCCACATCAGACTCTATCCAATATTCCCCTTCACTTGTCTCATATTTGTTGTCAAAGTAGGGGATAAATGACTCAGAGTTGTGGTTGTCAGTATCATCTGGAAATTCAAATGTATTCAATTGATGGTTATTAGATTCAGATGGTAGGGCTTGTATGTCATGGGGAAGGGAAATGGGATTGTGACTATTTGGTGCTTGATCGATTTTAAATGTTTTCCAAAAAAAAAATTTAGACGTAAGCTCTCCAGCTTCAAGGAACAAATCATCAAGGCAACAGTCACTTAAGGATCGTTGGGAGCCAAATTCCCACTCTTGGGAGTCGGTTTCGATAAAGGATTCCTTGATGGTCTCGACACTTTCTGAAGTATTCACGCGCTCACTCAAAATTCCATTGGTACGCCACTCGTCATTGTCAGGAAATCCATACCCTAATCCAAGATACTTTGGTATTTTGAAAGATTCTATGGGTTGTCTTCATCCAGTTTTATTTCCTCCTAGGCCACTAGTTCCATCGTAGCCCTTAGCCTTCATCATGTCATATCCCTTGCCATATTTCTTAACTGGTAATGGTGGTAGGTCTACCATTTCTTTATAGAGCCATCCTGTAATATCGGCAAGGTCCTCATTACTCATGTCTCCCCATTAGATGAAAACCATTTTTGGTGGAACTTTGAAAATTTCTTTGGGTTCCATTCTAAAACATGGCCGACCATAGACCTTTGGAGACTTCAGTATTGTTGTGATTCTATATGTCGTATGTAGTCTAAATTCTCCACAGCAGAGGTCTTGGATCTTAACATTGGACTCATCCTTAGGGTTTGAGGAAGATGGTGACGTGGTGGACAATGTGGACAGAGTGGACATGGAAGATGATGTGAGTGTGGATGGGTCAATGTATTTAGAAGAAGAGGAGCCAGGAGCTTCTCGGTTGATGGGCACTTGGTTTTCAAAAATACCCCTTAGGTTGGTACAATATTGAAAATGGTCGGGGGTCTCCATATATGGTGATTTCTATGTCGTCAAATGGGAATTTCAAGCATTGGTGATATGTGGAGGGGACGGATTTTAAGGCATGAATCCATGGGCGACCAAGCAAGATGTTGTAAGGTAACTTTAGATCCAGGACCTGGCAAGTTGTATCCATAATGATTGGTCCCACTCTAATAGGAAGAGAAATAACACCTCTAGAAGAACGTTCCTCATCATCATATGCTTTTATGACTATGCTCTTTGTAGGGTCTACGCATGCATCAAAAAATCCTAGAGCCTTAACTAGTTTTAAGGAGCATATGTTCAATCCTTCTCCGCCAACTACTAAAACTCTTATGACCTTGTGCTTATGGATGAAAGTTTCAATATGTAGTGCATCGTTATGGTTGGTCTTGGGTGACGAATAATCTTGATCAGAAAAGGTGATGTGATGAGGTGTAGTGAGATATCCCACCATGGTCTCAAATTGGTTGACATCAATATCCTTAGGGATGGATGACTCTTGCAGGGTTTTATCTAGTATAGCCTTATGCGTGGGAGAAATGCGAAGCAACTCAAGTATGGAAATTTGTGCAGGGGTTTTTCCTAATTGATCAATAAGGTTAAACTGACTCTTGGGAGGCAGACCAGCTATGGTGATCTTGCCACTGTGGGTAGTAGCATTGCATTGAGGTGCTCTTTTGACTGTGATGGATTATTAGAACCATGGTCTTGCAATGGGTTCTTATGAATGGTATGATCTGAATTAGAGGCAAATTGTGGTCCACCTACCTCAATGATATGATTCTCAATAAGGTCTTGTATCAAAAATTTTAGTTGTCGACAGGAAGAAGATTTATGTCCTTTTTCCTAATAATAATTGCAAAATGCATTATCATCCCACCATGTTGGTTTGAATTGTCCTGGATCATATGGTTTTGGTTCTTGAAGTGTGATGACACCATTCTAAAGGCATTTTTTTAGGACTTCCTCAAGGGGCTCACCCAAGGGAGTGTATATGTGACCCCTAGGGAATTGTCTTATCTGATGGTATTGTCCTTGATTGTGACTATTTTGACCATTTTGGTTGTTTGGGGTAGCATTGGTGGGGGGTGTCAATATCGTTGTTGGTTTTTTTTGTGGTTGAACCCCTTTTAGAGCTAATACAAGACCCATGGTGTTTACAGCCTTGGTGTCAACAACACTATCATTGGTAACATGTTTATTTTTGACCCAATACTTGTTTTTGTCAGTGGGAGGGTTTACGTTTGCATTTTTAGGACCATACTTTAGTTCTCCTTTTGCAATAAGAGCTTTCTCAACCTAGACACCCTTTTCGACTAGCTCTGTAAAAGTTGTGAAACAATGAACTTGCAATCCATATTTCAAGGGGGGCAAAAGTGTTTGAATGAACATGTCAACCTTTTATTTTTCAGGTATGTCGATGTGGCAATGACTAGCTAGACTTCTCCATCTTTGGAAGAATGGGATAAAAGTTTCACCTACATCCTCTTGCGTGAGTGTACATAGGCTAGTAATAGAGGTGTCCATGTCAATGTTATATGAGTAATTTTTTATGAACTTGTGTTTAAGTTCGTCCCATGTTTTGATATCCTTTTGAGTGGAAAACCATTCAAGGGCAGGACCTGCAAGACTTTTAGAAAAGAGTCTCATCAAGTACGTTTGTTCATAGGCAACATCCATACAGTTGGTCATGAATTCTCAGACATGTTCAATAGGGTTTTTCTTTCCTCTATATTTGGTAAAATTTGGTGACACATATCCCGGAGGAAATGGCGGCATGTATAAGTTCATGTCAAAGGGGTACACAGATAGATCATATGACACTTCTGATTTCTTGGCAGATATTTGAATGTTTTTTATGGCCTTCTATAGACCCATCAGCTTTGCTTGCAAGGCATTGATTATAGGGTCATTTGTGGCACTGTACATTGGATTGATTGGTACACCATGGGTCCCCATTTGTTGTGAGTGGATGTTGGTGTATTGTTGATGGATGTGTTGTTGTGATATGTATGATGTGTTTTGGTTTGTGTGTTGGTACTGAAAGTTTAGATTGGGGACGTGTTGATGGGTATGAATATGGGATGAATATGTCAGAATGTGTCCCCCAACCATTTGGGTCGATATTTGGGGAATATGGTGACCAGGAATATTTTGTGTCTGATAGATCCCATAGGTTGTGTGTTTTGATTGCCTTTGGGGGGTTGTTGGAACTGTCCCGAAGGAGCATTCATGTTTTGTCCTTGGGAGGGATTAGTATTAAACTATGTTGATGTGTTAACATTAGGTTGTGGTCCTTGAATAAGGAGACGTCGTTTACCTGCACCCAAAGGATTAAGTGAGGTACCAATGAGAGGATTTGATGAGGATGAACCCATGGTACTAGATGTAGTTGTAAATGGGGGATTTGAATGGCTTGATTATGCCCCCAAGGCATTTACCGAAGTGGTAAATAGAGGATTGGAATAACTTGCCTACATTTCCAAGGACCCAAAGGTGGCTCCAGCCGATTGTGATGATATTGTGGATAGTGTAGGCGATGTGACAGATTGTGTACCTCCAATGGATGTAGTGTTGATTGAATTGGAATTGTTTGGAATGTTGGAGGTAGCACTCATGGTAGTTGTGACATTTTGTGAGGTAGCATCAAAAAAGGTATTGTTTTTGTTGTTTGGAGGTTGACCACTACTGGACATATTATTTGTGTTGTTGACATTATGGTCAAGAGATTTGGTCTCAAAGTATTAATGTCGAACCCACGGGGTAATTTAGCCCCTTGACTTAAAAGTATGGCCAAATATTTGTCTCTGTCATATAAAACCATTTGTTCTATGAAATGGGCCACTTCTAGATCTTGCGCTACTACCTCTAGGTTTTCCTCAAGTATACATCCATATTCATCCTTACGTAAGAATGGTTCAAAGGGGTTGTTTGATGAGGATGGTATGGTTATGAGAGATTGAGCATTTTTGTTGCTAAATGGGTCGTCAAAAGTCCAATTTGGGTCATAATTGTGATTGATGACATTGGAATTGGAGTCTTGTCCAAAGTTTTCCATTTTTCGTTTCTTTCTTTGGAGTCTAGTTTCCACCATAAAAGAAAATTTCTCAAATGAAGATGATGAGAATGACGACTAAATGCAAGGATGACACTAGCCTATGTTTTTTCTTTTTTTTTGTATTTCTGATAAAGGATGCTAATGAAAGATTATGTTTTTGGATTTTTTATAATAAGGGATGGCAATGCAAGAATGTTTTCTAAAGAAAATGGCCAATGTAAAATGACGACTAGGATGACAAGTTATGAAAAAAAATTATATTTTGGGAATAAAGGATGACAATGCAAGGTGGTGATGATGTTTGCCTAAGAAAGTGATGAAGGAAAGATGACAAGGTTGTTAAGGTCGAAGTGCCAAATGAGGACTAAGATGATAATGTTGACTAAGGACTAAGATGATTAATGCAAAGTTGAGGTTGAAAATGAGGACCAATGATGGACAATGTAAAGTCTAAGTTTAAAATGAGGACTAAGTTTGGACAATATTTGGAGAAAGGTTTTCCTAACCACTCTAAGCTTGACTTATGTCTCAATTTAGGTTATCAAAGGACTTGCTAAGGGGACTAAATGACAAGGTCGAAATGACGAGTGAGCCTACCTAACTAGACTGTTGAGTTGGAGGTTCTCACAAAAAAGGACAATGACCAAAAAGAGGAAATAATGACTAATTCCCAAGATAACCTAGTTTTGAAAACAATTGTTTTACAAAGTGTGGAGATTTGGTCTAATCCAAAGTTTTCCAAGATGAAGCCTAAGGACACGTTTATGATAGAAATGACGATTATGATGCCTAGGGAATGCAAATAAAAATTTGGAAATTTCACCTATGGTAAAAAAATGCAAGCTAGTGAATGCAAATGATGAATGTTTTGAGCAATTTCAGTTCTAGTTTTATGTCAAAGACCTCTGAAAAAAAAAGGTTTGACAGTAGGCTAAAATGTTTGGACTTGAAGTTTTGGTAAGAAAAATCCAATTTGTTTGAAGTTCATTGTTTGTTTCCAGATGTGTGAATGTTGTTTGTTTCATTTTAGTATCCAGAAAACACTTGGCAAGCACGATATTTTGAATGTAAACAAACACAAAAGAGAACAAGTACAACCCTATGGCTAAGCCAGGACAATATCTGCTAGATTCCACGTGGGTTTCCCCAACCGCATATCAGTAGCGTGTGAATTCAGAAGCTTGGTTGCACGGGCTCCCCCTTATAGTGCACTCTCTTCTCAGGCCAACCAAGCTTCCAACCCCCATGAAACTCCCATGGTAGATTGATAACCTCTACTACAGACTACGAAGATGTGGATGCCTTCACATCGACCGATGCTATGCTAGCAAATAGAAGGTTTTTGGATACTAAACAAAGGTGTTTAATTCAAGACCCCCGTTCAAGTGGCCATACATGGGGCACAAGATTAAGCTCCGTTTAGGAGGCACTCCAGCCTGAAGAGGCTAAGCTCAACAGGGTTTTGGGGGGTACTACTTGGTCCGTATGACACATCCACACTCGTAATCTTAGGTTTTCCCTTAAGATTCACATTTATATATCAGTTGGGGGTAGCTTGGCTTTAACTCCGTTGCCAGTTTGAGTCGCCTAGAGGTGATGAAATCCCCTGGTAGGCCCAATTTCTAGAGGCAATAATCGTTTCTCTTACACCCAGGATCGCATGACTGCGCAGGGGGAGAGGATACTTCGGTTATTGCATCAAGGTTACATAGGGACAAAGTGGGCCTGACTTTCTGATCACCTAATTTGCACAAGGTGAGAGCATATTCGCCTACCACTTTCAAACACAATTAGACAGAATTGAAAACAAGTTTATTTTAAATGCACCAAAAGAAATGTTATCTATTCTAAAAAGAACAAGCACAATGTTTTTGGAATGAATCTTGGACACTTGAACCTGCAAAAGCACAAGTTAGGAGTTTTATCAACTAGTCTTGGACCCACAAAATGTAACCACCACACACTGCAAACACAAATTAGTAACCAAAAATCTCTAATCTAAAACATGCAATCTGTTAAAATCCTAAACAAAATTAAAAATTAAAAATCTAAACTAAATTAAAAAGTTAAAAATCTAAATTAAATTAGAAATTGGAAATCTAAACTAAATTAAAAAGTTTTTTAAAAAATCTAAATTAAAAATCTAATAAAATCTAAAAAAATCTAAATCTAATCTAAAATCTAAAAATCTAATCTAAAATCTAACTAAAAGCTAATTTAAAGAGATCTAAAAATCTAAAAAACATCTAACTAAAAAATCTAAAGAACATCTAACTAAAGCTAATTTTAAAAATTTTAAAAAATCTAATTTAAAAATCTAAAAAATCTAATTAAAAGGCTAATTAAAAAATAAAAATCTAATTAAAAACTAATTTAAAATATAAGAAAATCTAATTAAAAATCTAAAATATATAATTTAAAAGCTAATTAAAAATCTAAAAACCTAATTTAAAAGCTAATTAAAAAATCTAAAAATCTAAATTAACTAAAAAATCTAAGATCTAAAAAGCTAAATTTAAAATAACTTAGAAAAATTAAAAAATCTTAAATCTAAATTTACATCTAACTCTAAATTAATCTAAATTAATAAAACTAAAGTTAATGAGAACTAAATTAATCTAAATTAATAAAATTAAAGTTAAGGCGAAGGTTTGGAAGCCGAGGGGAGACACAAAGTTTCTAGCAAAGTGTTTTTTACCTGTACCTGCAAAAATAAGAAAAAGAGATCGAAAACCATATAGAAATCTGCAAGAAAAATGTCAAGTTCACCAATGTAACGATACAATTTTATGGGGTTAGCCAATTAGAGCATTAAACATAAAATCCAACATTAAGTAATGAAGTGCAAGGGAAAATAAATGAAAAACATAAAAACATGAACAAGCTCACCAATGTTCTTCAAACTCCATGACTGATCTCCATTACACCTTCTAACTTGCTGTAAATGTAATTGTTGCCCTCAGATTTGAGTGTGTGAGCAATGACTATGACAAAGACAATGTCCAAAGCAAGGTTTGAAGGATTTTTAAATGATTATAATGCTACCATGCAAATGATAAGCATTAGGATATGACTAAACTATGTCAAACTAAAGCCTATGACCAAATGACAAGACTATAAGATTGCCTAAGACTCAACAATTATGCTAGAATGAAATATCAAGAAGTTGTGTCCCAAAATATGAGCAAAATTGGCATTTTATAGAAAACACAATTTTGGATGGACGGACAAGATTGAAAGCTGACAAAGCCTAAAATCAGTGGATGAGATTTCATGTGACAATCCCTAATCAGGGTTAGGGAAAAATCATTAAATGAGTGGTCAAGACGCCATTTGAGAAAATCGAATCGGCGGTCAAGAATAAATGTGATAATTAGTCAAAAAGATAAAGATTTTTGAAAATCAAGAAGATAAAGAGTGCTTGATTTGCAAGATTCAAAAAATCAAGAGTGTAAAGGTTGAACTGAAAAGCAGATTTGAAAAATCAAGAATTTGCTCAATTACTTGATTTTTGGAAGAAGATTACCACTTTGAATTAACTAAATTCAAAATATTGATTTTGTGTGACAGTAAATAATCAATTTTTAGATTATTTACTAAAATGAACTGAATAATGTGAGATCATTTTAAATGATTTCATTTATTTAAAATGAGAGAAATGTTAAATTAGGTAATTAAATAATTAAAGATAATTATTTAATTTAGAGGATTATGACCGATAATTAAATAAATTAATAAATTTATTTAATTATGAGAATCAATGACATATTAAATAAATAAATAAAATTCATTTATTTAATAATCGAGAAGACATAAATGAATAAAGGTAATTAAATAAATTAATACATTTATTTAATTGGAAGAAGATAATAGACCATTAGTGACATATCGAATAAATAAATAAATTTATTTATTTAATAATATGAAGAATAAAAAAGATATGAATTAATTAGATAATTATGAATTATTTAATTAATAGTCGAATGTGGACCAAGAACATAATTAAATGTCATAATTATGCTAGAACGAAAGATGAAAAATGAAGCTTGCGGGCCTAGGTCATTTTTATGTGTCTACAATGGGTATAGGCTAATGTTTTCTAGTTGATTGGATTTGGGGGAAGTGGTTATCTTTTTGTTTTGCTTTTTTTGTTGTGCTATTTTGTCATGATGTCAGTCTCTTGAATGTTGTTTCTTATTAGGGGCAAGGCCCTTTCCCTACTTAATCAATCAAAAACATTTATTAGAAATAAGATAAAATTATAATTTTTAAACACAAATATATAGTATATGCAAATATTTTTATTTTTCTTACATGATTATAATTTAGAGTGATATTATTCCATAACACCATTTCTTTTGTTATATATTGTTATTATTTTTACTAAAGCAAGGATATCATCATGAAATGCGCATATACTTTTTAGAATGTTTTTTTATTAATTTTCCATGTTCATCAAACAAGACCCTTATGCTTGGTAAAAAAGAAAATAGTTTCACTTTAAAAAATATCATACATAAATAAAGTTTATTATAAATTATGCTTTTCAATAAGCTTACTCAAAATCTACAATATTGAGAATTGATATTGATCACTGAGATGAATGATTTGACATCTTGATCTAATATATTGATGTACAAGCACCTTGAATATATAGGAAAGGTGTGATCTGAGGTGTGATAGCTATTCTTGATACAAACATTAAATGCTTAATGCAAAAATTAAATGTATGATATAACTATTAAATTCCCAAATGATTAAAAGTAAATAATGAGACATGGCCCCATTATAACTAGCTTCTAGAAATGGCCCCTAGGACTAACTTAACTCCTAAGTAAACTTATTGTGTAAATAGGTTCCCACTAATGACTAGTTAGGAAATAACCTTATTCACACCAACACTCCCTCCATAAGTGCAACTTAGGGAGTGAAATTATAGTGCAAATGATGCAATATGAAAATGCAATATGGGTCCCAACAACGATACCATGTTAGGTACCTATGCACAACTAATCATGCAACTAATCTCTCACAATTGGAGAAAGTGAGAAAACCGTGTGGGATAAAAATCCTCTCCAAAAAAGTGATGCAATACAAATCATGTACAAGTGATAGAAGAAGTGATGTATGGAGGTCTCAACAACAATACCCCCAAGAACTACATCCATCACAAGGATACAATACAATTTCCCCCATAAGAGGTAAATAGTGAGACTATGTAGCCCCCCCATAAAGGATAATCACTTGCAAAAATGGTAACTGTCTAAAGACAAAACATGATCCAATGTCAACAAACAACTTGTTTCCCTTTCGAAAGAAAAAAAACAAAGTACAAATGCAGGAATGCTTCCCATTCCCGATAGGAATTGAAAGAAAGAAGCATGAATATGTATGATGATGTCTCTAAAATTTTCTCATGTGTCTCCTTGGCCACTAAAGGTGAAGATGCCACAATCAAATCATGTACATGCCCAATCAATGAAGAACATGACAAACTAGGACTCTGTGGAAATGAATGTCGAACAAGATCCAAAGACATTTGTTTTGAAAACAGTTATGCAATGACAGTCATCAAAGATGAGAGATAACCCGTCAAATGTGTCCTCCAAATCTAAAATTTGAGACTCCAAAAAAAAGGATGTAATGTTTGATAAATAGGAATCCCAATCAGGAAGACAATGAGATACATGTTGCAATGAATCAATGGAATTTATCAATGAATCACCAACAAAAAATGAATGGTCCTGTTGAATAGGAATGATGGGAGCCTCAATCAATGACTCTACACAAGGAATCGCTGATGATGAAGGTACATCAATTGTCTCTAAAGGAGAAAAATGAGCGTCTGAAGAAACCTCGCCATCCTCATCTAAAGATTCAAAGTACTCCAAATAATCAAACTCCTGAATAGTATCATCATCATAGGGTATCATGTCTAAAAAATGAAGAGGCGCAAGACTCTCTAAAATAGGAGCATCTAGGAATGGATGAGTATCGGGATCAACCTATATCTCCCAAATTTTAGTCCAAAGAGTATGAGGAAACTCACTATGAATAATAACATTAAAAATGTCATCATCAATATGCATTGCAATAAATCCTAAGACATGATCCCTTTAGTAACTCCAAGAGAATTTCTTACTATCAATACTAGGAAGGGGAACAAGATCATACAAATGTGAAAAGAAATGAATCCATCGAAGAAGTTTTATGATGTCATATATCAATTGTTTACAGTTTCCCCTTTTCAACATAATCAGAGAAGGATGAAATGAAAACCCCATAATGAACTATGATAAATCTCCAATATTACAAAGACATTAACCTTCAACAACAAGTAGAAACTCCCAAACATGATGCACAACTAAAATTGAAGCCAACAAATAGAACTCCAAATATCAGTATATCCAAGTAATCAAGTAGATTCCACAAATTTCAAAAACTCAAATGATAATACCTAGGGCCGAATTAAAAAATGTGGATGGATAGAATGATAGAGCTCTTGATCACCTTTACAATATTGTTGGAATCTCCAAAATTTCACAATCTGGTGAAAAGATACAAGCTTGTGAGTCCAAAAGGGAATCTTCACTTCAATCTACAATAATAATTGTCAAACAAAAAAAATAATGAGATATAACCTCCACCACAACGACATTGACTGAATCAACTTTCCAATGATATCTCATTTGAAAAAAAAATCTTCCTAAATCAAAATTTATCTCAGTTTGGAAAAAGGCCCTAATTGGGGCAATTGTAAGCTAAGTAGGTGCAAAAATCAAGCGCCTAGGGCATTGGCTCCAAGTCACTCATGCAACCTCACGCACAAGGGTTGCAAAATAAAATGTCGTTGTTAACTGGGTGGTTGTAAGTCATTGATAGGGTGGCGGCTAGGTGTCAGGTTCCCATGTCGTTGGCCCAAGAAAAAGCTCTTGGGTGATGATAAAACCACAGGCAAAGCAAGTTGACAGAGATAGAGGTGCATTGACCGATCGGCAAAGGTTGAAAATGTTGACCTACAGACCTTGACAAACTAGTATGGGCTGCAAAAAATATAAATGCCTCCACCAAAACAATTAGGCCCGCATGATTTTAATAAATTCCAATCGACAGAAAATTTAAGCCTACAAACAATAATTTTAAACCCCAAACAATAATCGCTAAATAAATATTTTTCCCAAAAATATTTTTTTCCTACAATAATGAAATGATAAACCTGTAGAAAAAGAAAAAAAGTTTACTGCAAGGGGGGTGAATTTTTCTGCGCAGTACTGTACGGATCCATACAGTATGGAATTTCCTACTGGCTAGAAAAAACCTTTGATGCCCTCCGATGAAAAGTGTCAAATTTTGAAGATTTGACAGGAATTTTTGGGATTTTTGGGCCTTTTGGATGTAATGGTGGGGTCAAATCTTGCCCAAACTACCCCAGAAATTAGGTACTTCCCAGATGATGGTAACTAGCCTAAAATTGAAACCCTCACAAACAATGACCTACAATGAATTATGTCCTCAAGAAAACACTCAACTATAACAACCACCCCTCGGTTGCTACCAAATTATTTTTCTTAAATCAATTCAATACAAATACCAAACTTAATCATCAACATCCTCTGTGTAGCTTAGATGGGCTAACTTCAAAACTTCTTCATTTACCATGGTGGCATCTACTAGACGTCACCAATTACTTTCATACACATGGGAGTGTTAAGCTCCTGAGGTTAATGTCATTCCTAGACCCAGACCTAAGCCTCAAGGGTTCATTCTTTTTTACCTTTCCTATGTATCCCTTGTAGGAAATCATAGGCTTTGTAGTTCGCCCAACAAGGTTAGAGGGAGTTCATTCTCTCCTCTTGTATGAGATCTTTGATCTCTCTTTAAACCATGGCTATTTATAAAACTTAGTCCAATAGTAATATAATGATACTTTTACCATCAAATTTTGGTCCCACCAAACATTACCAATCCATGGTGTACAAATATACACAAACACACAAGGTTATATTAATCCATAATCCCCCAATTCCTATAGGGAGGGACTCAAGCATACATCACATATACACAAGGTGACCAACTCATACACATCACATACACATAGTGATTGATTCCAACATACCTCACATATACACGGTGTATAGCTCCAACAAATGTCACATATATAAAATGACTAGCTCCAATAGATGCCACATAAACACAATTACTAGCTACAACATATATCAAAAAAAAAGGTGACTAGCTCTAATATACGTCACATAAAAGAGTGACTAGCTCCAATATACACCACATATACAAAGTGACTATCTCATACGTACATCGCAAGTACATTAGTGATGGACTCATATGCACATCATAAGTACAATAATGACTGGCTCATACATGTCACATATACCATAGTGACTAGAAAACACATTCACATTGGCTATCACATACTTTCCCTTAGTGGATCCTAGATAGAAAAGGCATGTCAGTGCATTGCACAATACATCATGGGTCTCATCATTTTCCCCAATCTTCTACACCATCAACAACTTGAAGGAGGATTTAGTGCATCTCATACTACACCGAGGGTCCACCCTCAACTCAATAGGGTCAAGGATTTTATTTCCCCATCAAGATATGTCAAAACTATACTATGAGGTTGGTCCAGTTGTTACCTACCTATTCTTCATTAGAAACTCTCTTCCTTGTAGTACATTAGACAACTAAGAAATCAAGGGTGGCCATCACTGGCATAGAATTCTCCTTGACTACTATCCATCTCAAGCATAATACTTCCCCTAAACACTTGTCAATCTCGAGCATATTAGTACTACTCCTTGACTACTATCCATCTTGTGCATAGTACTACCCCTAGACACCTTTCAATCTCGAGAATAATAGTACTGCTCCTTGACTACTATCCATCTCGAGCATAGTACTATCCCTAGACATCTATCAATCTCAAGCATAATAGTACTACTCCTTGACTAGTGTCCATCTTGAGCATAGTACTACCCATAGACACTTGTCAATCTTGAGCATAATAGTATTGCTCCTTGACTACTATCCATATTGAGCATAGTACTACCCCTATACACCTATCAATCTCAAGCATAATAGTACTACTCCTTGACTCACACTTAGCACTATAACTAGAAGAGAGGTTCTTAGTTAGGAATATGTAGATCACAATTGACGGATTTAGAAACCTATCCATTGACATATATGCAGCTAAGGTTAATTTTCACAATGCAAAGGAAATCACTTAGTACCAACACGAGGTGAGCTAAACTCAACATGTAACCACTACCAAGTAGTCCAATTCATCTTTCCTTAAGCTTATTATTCAAACACACATTATGTATTGAAGACAATTCATGAGGTTTTTTTTCATAACCATCTAATTCCCATTCAGCCTCATTTGAAGCCTACTAAAGAGAGAGAAGGTCAAACCAATTGGAAACCACCACAAAATTTTGGAGTTATCCCCCCCAAACCTTCTCCTATGGACTTAAGGTCACAAAGGCATCTTTCACCGAAGGATTCCCTATGTTTTTGTTGTGAATAAAGTCTTGTACCTAGTTAACTCTTTACTAGGGACTTAGGGGACTTAGTTCACATGTTAAATTTACTTAGGATAAAAAATTCTTTCTAGAATTCTTAGTTGTCTTATCTAGACTTCACATCATCCTAGGTAGTTATGAGTAGGATTAAGACACTTGTCATGATCTTGTCTTATCCTATCTCTCATCCTCTCCTTTATAAGTAAGGCATCTCTAGCATATTTTGTATTGTATTGTATTGTATTGCATAACATATTGATCATATTGTATCATATTGCAATTCCTATTTTGTGGAATAGTAGATCTTCCATTGTTGCTTCTCTCTATTTCTTGTGGAGGTTATTTGGTGTTGTAGATTGAATATCTTGGTTGCTCACTTCAACATATGTACCCACTTCCAAGCAGATCAAAGTCACAGGTAGTTCTATTACAAAGTCTCTTAAAGGACCTACTCATAGGTTCCCGTAACCAAGGTATGATTAGTGATTCCCTTCAATTACTAATAATAAGTTCATAATTTAACAACCAATACCATGACATATCCATCCCAGGATGTTGAGAGCTCAATCAAACCCTACCAAAAATTTTATTCTTAACTCAACATGCACATCCCAAAATGTCATATAAGTCATCTCCTTGACACCAGGTTGGGTCGATTACTTAATGATATATCCTAGGTGATCCCACAATACTAGTTTACACTTTTTGGCCAAACTGGACATTGAAATGATTTTTTTTAACTAAATCTTCACTTTCGGGCACCTATAACAGATAAACCGTGAGGAATTTGAAGATGATGCAAACTAGTGATTTGTGACTTTTTTTCTATAGATTCTAAATATATTTTTTTCAAAATTTTTGGAATCAGGTTGTACTTCTTTTTCCATCTCCTTCGAAAACTAGTTTTTTTCACTAAACAACAATTTTAAGGAGTGACGCTCACCGTATAACTTAACCTTTTTTCCATGAAGGATAAAATTCTAATTTTTTCAAATTTAGATTTGTAACTACGATATCTAGTGCTTCCAATTGGTTTCATAGTGTTTTATTGAATATTTTTTCCTTAATCCAATTACAATTCAGACATAGGTGAACCGTATAACACATAACTTTTTTTGTATGTATCGAAATTCAAATTTTTTTTGTTGGATCAAGGACTTCAATATCTGGTGCACTCATATTTTTCAAAAAAAAATTGATAATCTATTATTTTTCCACGTGCAAAACAAAGAGCTTGATTTTTGGTGAAAAAACTATGTTTAATAAAACTAAAAAAATAAATACATAATAAAACCAAAAACATATTAAAATTATATTCGTTGGATAGCTCGTTCTAAGGAATACCATCATCCAGTTGGGTATGTGAATTGTCCTCCATTTTCATCCTCAACCCGAGCTTTGAAGCACAAAATTCTAGACTTTTTTGGTGCCTGAGGGGGAGAAGGGGGGAACAGGGGGGTTCGCTAGAACCAGGGTTTGAGCGAACCCCTTTCCACAAGCCTTCACCTTTGGATTTTTGTTGGGAATGGTGGGCCCCATCATTAAATGGGTTTGCTTGAAGTGGGGTTCCATCGAACCCCCTTCAGGTTTGCTCAAACCAAAAGTTCGTTCGAACCCCCAAAAACCAATTTTTTTTGCATGGGGTCATTTTTTGCAACTTTTCCTTCCTCACTAGAATTGTAAACCACTTTTTTGGGTTTACCCTCCTCTTTGTTTTTGTAAACCATTCTATCATTGACAATAGGCCATAGTGGATACATAAACTTCAAGTTACTTATTGGAATCATAATCACCATATTCCATAGATATATCTCGATACAAATCCTCGTAATATTTTTTATTTATCAAGCTCAACCACACCCCCTAGGAACCATGTTACAAAGTTGAGGATCCCCTTATTTATTCTAATTAAGCATACCATGACGCACTAGAATGTATTATTTATCCATGACATTCTACATTCATAACCCATCACAGGGAATGTGTCAGTAATAATGCATAGAAGATAATATATTTATAGCAAGTCTATAATAGAATTTTCCAATGATCACATAATTACATACATAGTATCATCTTGATATTTACAAGTATCTGGAACCTCATAGTTATTGAATTTTAAGTCACATTGATACCAAGCCTAGGGAATTTGAGTATAGCTATTGGGCAATAATATTATTTTTAGAATAATGGCATTAGAACTCCTAATAACATTCCATTAATCCCAAACCATCTAGGAACTCTTCACAACCACTCTTTGCAACTTAATAATAAATCTACCCTTTTTGGTTTTAAAAACTACCATGGACAATCAATGCAATATAATATTAATATTATAAGTTAATCTTCATAATTCCTTCTTGCATAGGAGTTGGTTGTTTGTAAGAAATCTAAGTAGCAAGCAAGTTCTACCAATTCCCATAGCCATGTGCTCCCATATTGGTGACAGGATATCTTGTTATGTAACTTGTACCATGAAGATTCAATTTAAGATTCATTCAAATATTCTTCAAGTAATTCAATTATATCAACTTTGAACATATATCTTAAGGGCAGTAACTTTAAAAGGTTTACTCATGAATACCCCACTTGTTGAAGTGGTTAATTCATTTTTACCTTGTATGGTATAAATTCACGAGTCTCACTCTACAACATGTAATAATAGGTTTCTTGTATATGTAGTTTATATTTTCAGATTTAGGATTTCTCATTTAATGTATAAACATGATCAAATTCTAGGAATCAGTATTCAATGCTCACACTACCAAGATGAGATGTACCAAACATGATAACTACTCCCTTAATAGTGATAATCTATTTATCAATATGTAGTGAACAATTATAACACACAATATCTTACCCTTCCATCTTTAAAATATCAAGGAAGACCATCCTTAGCCTTTAGAAGTGCAATCTAGGATATAAATATAGGTAGATCCATCACCCATTCAAGAGCTCTTTTATGGTGCAAGCAAAGAATATACACCCCCAAAAGAAAAGGTTGATTTTTTTGGATTTTTCCTCTACTCATTACCCTCTTTGAAGTTTCTAAAGCATTAAATGAATGATGGAGGCCCATGCTATCCTTCATCACCAATTTCACTTGATTAATGGGTGTCCATACCCTCATGTGGTGCCCATATTAGCCTTACCACATTGATTTTATTGTTCTACAAAATTTTATGGAGGCCCATACCCATTTTGTCTCGTCCATCCTATTCTCCTAAATTCCCTTTTATTTATAAATTTATTTATTTTCTTCCACAGTCATGTGGGGATGTGACATCAACTCTCCAATACAAGATGGGATTTACAAGGACTTAGATATGATACCATGTTGGAATATTAATGAACCCAAATGAAGTTGTAGTCTTCAAAGGATTGACCAAGAAAGATATGATCTACAGAAAAGTGTTATAACATGAGCTTGCATGAATATTGAGAATTGATATTGATCAATGAGATGAATGATCTAATATATTGATGTACAATAACCTTGAATGTATAGGTAAGGTGTGATGAGGTATGAGAACTACCCTTGATACAAACATTAAATTCTCAATGAAACCACTATGCAGAAGTGGTTGCAGCCTATCATGGTC
This sequence comes from Sequoia sempervirens, assembly GCA_007258455.2. Lineage (NCBI taxonomy): Eukaryota > Viridiplantae > Streptophyta > Pinopsida > Cupressales > Cupressaceae > Sequoia > Sequoia sempervirens. The sequence goes on along the minus strand of VDFB02063644.1, from coordinate 187,658 downwards.
TCAAATTGGCTCAAACCAAAGGATATAGAAAATTTTGGATGGAGGGGGATTCTCTGAATATCATAAATAATTTGAAAAATTGCACTCCTCCCTCTTGGACTATTGAGTCCTTGATAAGGGATTCGATAGATATTTTGAAATCTTTTGATGAGTTTTATATTTCACACATCTTAAGAGAAGGTAATGGGCTAGCAGATATTTTTGCTAACATTGGTGTTAAATATTTTAGGGAGTGGGGTCTGAATGACCCTCTTCCTATAGAGGCTATTGCTACTATGAATCATGAGTGTTGATTTCAATTGGATTAACGTCTCATTATGGTTGGCGGTGTGCATGCCCTTCATCACGTGGCAGATTGTTATGAGAAAGTATGGTCTGCAAGATTTGAATCAAGTGATTTGTATAGGAGTAGGGTGTTGTAGGAAATGGAAAAATTTGGGCTTTATTATCCCTTGTACCAACTCTGGCCTCACATGGATTCTAGGTAGTTTTGGTATTGTTTTCCAGAGTCTTCTTTGTTTTGTGCTTGGTGTCTATAAGTTGGTTTCTGTTGCTAATTGTGGCGAGATGGGTGGTGATAGAAATCGTGTCAAACCCAAATCTTGTGATGTTGTGAGGGAAAGGAAGGAGGTCTGGCAGGTGCTGGTGAAGGGAGGCTTAACACCCTATTTGGAGAAACTTCATGGCAATAATCCCCAGGTAGCAAACCTTTTTGTTAAAGGATGGAATGACAAAGTGCTTAAGATTTATGGGACTAAGTTTGAGGTTAATGAAGAATTCATTGCTGGTATTACTGGCCTGGCTATGGATGGCATGAAAGTCCTTAGGGACAAAAAGGAGGCACAAACTGCAATATTTTTTTTTTTCAAAGATGATGAAGAGAAATATTTAAAGACTGCTAGGAGTGGTGGATATCAGCGAAGTTCCCTTAAGGCTTTATGGGGGGATGTAGTGAAGGAATTAATGCACTACATTAGCCTAGAAGGCCATTTTTTAGCGGTGAATGCATATCATTTCATTCTTCTTAACCACTTCTGACATAAGAAGAGGGTTTCTTTCCCATTTTATCTTCTTATGTCTCTTGACTTGGGTATCAAGGATCACAAGAAGAACCCAAAAAATCTTGTATTGCATGTTGGGTTAATTCTCCTTATCTTTGATTATGCGAAGAATTTTGAGGTTCCCAAACCCATGGTTACCCCAAAGGGTAAACAACCCACACCTACTGAAGGGTATGATACGGCCTCTGAAGATGAACCAGTCAGCAAAAAGGTCAAGAAAAGGTAATTGATTTTGGAAAAAGAGGATGAGTCAGAGGAGGATGTGGAATTCGTTCCTGATTCTCTCACTTCTCTAGAAGGGGGTCCACATTTCCCTCCCAGAAGAAAAAAGAAAAAAAGGGAAGCTTGTGCTAGTGGAGGTTATTTAACTTGTATTGAAGAAGTTGTCGCTGTTGTGCCGAGTAGGGGCCCGAAGGTGAAGAATGACCTATATGGGGAGGCTTCCTCGCCGCCCCTGGCTGCCAAGAAGAAGGATTTGGGGGAAGTGAGCGGGAAGAAAAGGGTTTTGTGGTCTGTGAGCCAAATTCTAGAGCAGGGCCATCCTCTCACAATTGTGGGTGGCCTCTTTGCTAATGATTCCCCAAGTGTCAAGTCGGTTATGCAGGTGAAAGATAAGTATGTGGATGTTGTTGTTACTTTGGAGACCCGGGGTGTGGATTTGGAGAGGATTATGAAGAGAAAGGTGGTGGTAGAGGAAATTGTGAGCTCCATCCGCAAGCTTAAGTCTCTGGTTGTTGTGGAAAAAGGTAAGGACTCCCTTGCTGATAAGGATAGGATTAGCTCCTCTGAGGAGGAGGATGCCTTGGGAAAAGGGGTTTTTAATATTGATAGAGATGATTTTTTTGATGTGCTTGGTATTGCGGGTGAGGGGTCCATTGTTTTGTTTAAGCTTTTTAAATGGTTTTTCCATGAACTCAATAAAATGAATGTTAGATTCAGGGGAATGGTTAACAAGGTTGATGGGTCCTCTGTTCAAAATTAGATAGATGAGTTGTTTGAATCCTTAAATACTATGGCAGACACTGTTGCAGAGGAAACCCTCAAAATGAAGCAGAATATGGAAGGAAGAATCCTCATTCTTGAGGATCAAATGGGGAAAATTTGGGATTTTGTGATGAGAGGAGGGGAGGGTCATAAAATTACTGAAAAATATGAGTCTACTGTTGTTATTTCTCTTGTGGTTAGTGCTAAGAAGTGAAAAGATAGTGCCCATGATGTTGAGGTTGTTGTTGTTAGTAAGCAGATGGGGAGGATGGTGTTGTTGGGAAGGGTGGTGAGAAAGGTATTGTTTTGATTTCATAGGTAAATACAGATGGTCTTGGAGCTAGGAATAGGAACAAAACTAAAGCTCAGGGTGGGGCATCTAAGAAGGATAGTTCTGATGTTTTTGATGATGCACAAAAAGCTATAGACTGTGATGTGGAGGCGACAAACATTCTGAAAAGAATGTAGTGTTGTTAGTTGGTCCTCCTTTTTGGCTATTTTTTTGTTGATGGGTCGATGTTGTTGGGTTGTTTTTTGGCTTAATGTTGTTATCTTTTATTTCAGCTACTTTCTAATGTAAGGGTTTCGGGCCCCTTCAAAACCCATTTTTTACCTCTAATCAAAAACATTAAATTCTCAATGCAAAAATTAAATGCATGAGATAACTATTAATGCCTAAATGACTAAAAGTAAATAATGAGACATGGCCCCATTATAACTAATTTTTAGAAATGACACCTAAGAATAACTTAACTCCTAAGTAAACTTATCATGTTCATAGGTTCCCACTAATGACTAGTTAGGAAATAACCTTACTCACACCAACAAGAACAAGAAAAAATAAGACAATTCATTTGTATTCGATGGAAAAAGACAAGTTGAATAAAGAAGGGTGAAAAAATATTTCAAAGAGAGAAAAAGTACATTTTGTTCATTTTCATTATTTAACTTAAATATCAGATAGATTAATTAGGATGTAAATTTGAAGTCTTTATTTCATCAAGATCCTTATGCATGGTTTAAATGTTTTGAATCTAATTATTTGTTTTGTACATATACATATATTTCTCAAAAATATAAAGATTATTTTTCCCTTACAAGTAGTTTTTAAAAAAATAGGCTAAAACATTGTGCAAAGGGTTTTAAAATACCCATAGAAGAATAATATGTTTGGATAAGCTATATTCCTCATAAAGGGTCTACTAAATTGATGAGGGATAAGCTCAAATACCCAAGCCTTAGACAACCTTTGTTACCTTTAGGTATATTGGAAGACCCCATAGAATTATTTTTTAAACTTCTAGCCCCATGTAGCATTTGGTTGTTTGTAACATGTGATGCATCAATAAGTGGATATCATTGATAAGTTACTTGCAATGTACCTTAGAGATGAGATAGTGGACTATGAGAATGGTCTATCTTCCATTGTCACATTATTTATAAATTGTAATGTCCCAAAGTTAAAAAAAGTTAAGGTGTGGTAAGGTACAAAAAAAAAGAGCCAATTTTATATTTCAAACCCTTATGAATTTACTTATACAATTAATTTGAAATTCCCTAAAATTTTGAGCAATATTTCATCCAAAAATGCACAATAAGAATAATCAATCAACACCAAATTTGCACAACTTTGAGACAAGAAATCCAAAAAATTATTTAATGTAAAATGATGAATTTCTATAGCAATATAAATTGTTATGAATGTTAAAGTCAACAACCAAGATATTCAATTTGCAATACCAAATAACCTCCACAAGGGATAGAGAGAAGCAACAATGGAAGATGCTATTCCAAAAACAAGAATTGAAATATTATACAATATGAACAATATGCTATGTTATACAATACAAAATATGATAGATATTCCTTTCTTATAAAGAAACCAATGAGAGATAGGATAAGAAAAGATCATGACAAGTGTCTTAATCCTATTACATGAGACAACTAACTCATAACTACCTAGGATAATGTAAAGTCTAGATAAGACAACTAAGAATTCTAAAAGAATGCTTATATCCTAAGTAAACTTAACATGTGAACTAAGTCCCCTAAGTCCCTAGTAAAGAATTAACTAGCTACAAGACTTTATTCACATCAACATCCCCCTTAAGTGCAACTTAGGTTGGAAAATACCAATGAAAATATACAAAATATGGGTCCCAACAACAAGGCCTACTAAGGTACCCATGTACAAAACAAAAAATCTCTCACAAATGAAGAAAAGGAGAAAAACCCTATGGGAGAAAACTCCTCTCCAAAAGAGAGAAAAAGTTGAAAAGAAAACTAAAGAAGGAAGGGGGACTCATTAAGACCCCCCAAGGGAAACTTCCTTCACCCCAAGCATTGATTGCAACTAAAGATAATGAGGTGATGCCAAAGGTTTAGTGAAGATGTCAGCAACCTATTGAACTGTAGGCAAATAATTGAAGTTGAGAACACCATCTTGGACGAGCTGCCTAATGAAGTGCATGTGGATCTCAATATGCTTAGTATGTTGATGCTCCACTAAGCTGCATGAGATATCGATGGCACTCTAGTTGTCACACCAAAGAGAAGTGGGATGAGTGGAAGGGAATTCAAACTCATTCATCAACTGACCAAGCCACAAAACCTCCTGACTAGCCAAAACTGCACCTTGATACTCAGCCTCAATCGATGATAATGCAATAACAATCTAATTATTCCATTACCATGCAATTGGACTAAAACCAAGGCAAAAGAAAAATCTAGAAGTAGACTTCTGATCATTGACATCACTAACCCAATCTGAGTTAGTGAAGCCCACAATCTGAGAATCTCTTGATGTGTAACAAATTCCAAAATGTGTAGTGCCTTGAATGTATCTCAAGTTACATTTGGCAGCCTTCCAATGACTCTCATGAGGCTCCTATGAGAAGCGGGATACAAGTCCAACTATAAAGGAAATATCAGGATGACTATGTGTCAAGTACAAAATACTGCCAACCAACTGTCGATACAAGGTAGGATCAACTGTAAGAGTAGTGAAACTGATAGACAATACAACACCTAACTAAAATGGAGTGGGGGCAGGATTGCAATCAACCATGCCAAACCTCTAAAGCAAATCAAGAGCATACTTATGTTGGAAAAAGAAGATCCCCTCAGAAGTCAAATGAACCTAAATACCAAGGAAGCAATACAAAATACCAAGGTTGGTCATATCAAATCGCTTCATCAATGCTTGATGTGTACTCTGAATCATGGAAGTAGAACTCCCTATGAGAATCAAATCATCCACATAGAGCACAACCATGAGAATATCTTCTTCATGTCTCTGAGTATAAACTGTGGGATTGGAATGAAAATGAGTGTAGCTGAAAGCAAGCAAGAAACTATCCATCTTCTCATACCAAGCCCGAGGGTCCTGTTTGAGACCATATAATGAACATCAAAGCCTGCAAACAGGTGAAGAGTCCTACACAAAACCTAGTGGTTGCTCCATATAGATCTCATCATGAAGATCTTCATGCAAGAAAGTATTCGTCACTTCCATCTGATACACTAACCAACCCTATGACGCAACTCTATAGCAAGAACAAGATGAATAGAATCCATCTTGGTAATAGAAGAAAAGGTCTTAGAATAGTCAATTCCTTCAACCTCAGAGAGCCCCTTTGCAACAAGATGAGCCTTGTACTTGTCAATGAAACCATTGGTTGCATACTTAGTATGATACACCCAATTGCACCGAACCAAGTTTCTTCCCTTAAGAAGATGTACAAGATTTGAAGTATGATTATTCATCAAGGAAGAATACTCATCAACCATAGCACAATCCCGCTCTAAAATACCTAAAGCATCTGAAAACTTCTAAGGATCATTTGAAATAGAATGACTCAAAATACTAATACCTGAAGTTTGAAAATGAGTGCGGTGAATGCCGGTGGGATCATCAATAAGAGGACTAGCATCTTAAGAGTAACACAAGACCATCATGGCCTAGTAGGTGTATTAGAAGGAGGTGGATGAAGACCATCATCAAAATATTCCTCAAGTAGCAAAACATCATCAACTAAAGAAGATTGAATAGGTTGTGATGAAGAAGAAGTTGAAGAAGGATCTGTCTATATCATAGAAAATTGAACATCACAACAGAAATGAACCTCTCATGTGTCAAAATCAAACAATTTGTATGCCTTCATATCCTCACAATAGCCAACAAAAATATATATTATTGACTCTTCTTCTCCATTGATTTACACCAACCATTTGGAATGAATTCTCAAGCCTCACTATCGATACTCTTGTAATGGAGTGAATTTGCACCCCTCACAAATTCCCTGTTTGCATCCCCACACCTTAGAAAAATTAAATCTGACAACACATTTCCACATCATCCACTCACTCTCCACCCACTTGGTGGTTTTCTATAGTGTTGGTGGGGAAAAAAATTTCGAGGACACTAGCACGATGCATGGATGTCTATGCAACACGTTGTCGTCCTAACAAGATTCCCACCTCTAGAATCTAGAAAGGTGTTACACTTCTCCATTGGCGACAAAGAGTAATGCCCCTGCACCTTTGACAGACCATGAACGACTCTTTTGGGATACTATTCACTTCAAAACAATTCATTCTTCATTCAATCCATCCTCTACATGCTCTTCTTGATCTTCTACTTGCTGCTACACATTCCTTTTTTCTCATTGTTGTTGAATCTCTAAAGCATTACTATACTGGATTCCACTCTTGTTGTTGTGGCAATGATTGCACCTTCAAGCTTGTGAGCTCACATCTCCCTTCACGTGCTTGAGGGAACCTTGTTTGGGAGGTGATATCCATCTTGTTTATCATTGTCATTTGATTTGTGTAGCAAAGTGTTGTTTCCATTATTTGGTATCCCTTCCATTACTTTCTTTATCACTTTTTTCTATCTCATGGCTATTCTAGTTGTCCATTGAGGTGGGAACACTGAAGCGGGGGTTTGACTATGGAAAGCCTCGAAACAACCCCAAAATTTTTCCTTGTTCTTCTATGTGTAGGTGATCATGTTCGTGTGGAGCTTGTGGGAGGTTGGACCATTCGTGAGTTGCATTTCTACCACCCTTGTTATTTTAAAATTCTAGTTAGAACCTTAAATTATTTCTCTCATTATTTAGTTATCCTATCATTTTTTGTTTTCATTATTATATTAAACCGTATTAGTTAAGTAGTTAGCTCATCTCTATGATTTCCTATTGAAACTTGCACTTTTTGTCTATACGGAGGCCAACGCACTAGTGAGATGTCGACGCACCATGTTGTCATCCCTATTCTGCATTGCTATCCTCTAGCAGAGAGTTGTCTGAGGTATAGTATGAGATCCAGGAATTTGCTTTCTCAACCCCTTGAAACTCTCGGGTCAGTAGAAAGATAGCAGTACTAAGAGTGCTCTTCCTTTTCTACTTTTAAATACCATACAACCTTCCTAAACCATCCATCTAGCTTGAGGTAGATCATGGAAACTAATCATTCTAGACCCTCTTATGACCCAGGGTCCTGAGCATTCGGTCCCCCTCCTCTAAATTTTGGTGAACTCAACATGAAAAATTTTGGTTCCATTTGGTAATGTTGAAAGACTCTTCTCTCATGTTCTAGGAGTGTTGTGGGTGTGTGTGTTGTAGGGAGCCTAGCCTTGAAACCCAACCTATGACCCCTAGTGGTGTAGCTAGAAGGTTTCCTACGCATCATGAAGCAGAACTTTGAGTGGGTCACCATCTAATTGTGAAACCCTTGGAGGCTTATGTGAAATTCATGTCTAGTGTACGTAAGAAATGGCTTCCTTCCTACATCTACCCATCCCATTTTCCCAACTTGCGAGCGTATCTCCTACTATAACAAATTCACCTTGTAGGATTTGTTGATGAACACTAATAGAGAGCCATCTCCCTTGTATATTCCCCCACGTATCAATGGGAATACCATAACTGGTATTCTCATTGACCCTACATGACGAGTGAATGCCATCACAAAGGATATCATGTTAATCAACTTCTTACATAAGGATGGATATGACGAGTCTAGGAGCACCATATGTACAAACAATGGGCTTTCCATTCCTCCCATCGATTGTATCACCTTGTCAATCCTGGTTGGACCCAGGACTGTGAATGCACTCTTTGATATTATTACAAGGTCTGAACTATTCAGAGTGAAACTAGGCATTTCTTGGGTAGTTTCCATGAATGTAGTTCCCCTGATAATCCATGAGTGCTAAATTTTTCCCATGAGGTTTCTATGCATGTAGTCCATGACCCCAGTTATAAGCCAACAATTGCACGTGGGGGCTACTCACATGATCACTTTTTTCCTACCCTTGTTGGATCACTCCCTCCAAGGACAAACCTATTGTATCGAACTTATGTGAAGTACAAGAGTGGTGCATAATGCCAAAGGTAAGATACCCTCCTTCTCCCTATGCAATTTCACATAGAGCTTTCATGATGGTGTAGCATGAGGCTGCCTCTACCATTTGAAAAAGGGAGGAGGAGAAGTCTGCTTAGGGCTCTTCTTCCTCTTCCTCTACTATTCCACCTATTGCTCCTTCTCGCCCTATTGCAGTTCCTTTGACTTCCACTCCTATGCCTTTGCTGGGGAGTCCAATGTTGCCTGGGAAGCCCAAGTGTCCAACGTTTGAACTTCTTATCTTACCTACGGTGCCTTGTCTCATTTTGTACAGTAAGGAGAAGGGTCCTTGTGGATCATCTCTTGCATCTCAGCCTTTGTGGCCTCCTACTACTTCTACCTCTAAGGTAGTGAATGGGAAGAGGATCGTTTCTTAGGCGCTCGAGCCTGCTCCCCTATTGTTGTTGCATCTGCCTCTCCATCTCTTCGTCATGTTCCCATCTAGGAGTCACTCCCTCCATCAAAAATGGTTGTGATGGATACTCTAATGGCTGAATAGGAGTCTTTCATCCCTTCTTAGGATGCAACCTCTAGATCCCAGAGCTATAGGAACCATCTTGTGCATGAGCGCAAGCATCAAAGGAAGGCTCTAGCTGCTGAGCAGGTCACCTTGCAGAAGAGGGAAGGGGAGCTAGCAACTCCTACTTCGACATCTTTTGTTGTGTCCTCTTCTTTTTCCCCTTCTGCTCCAGTTCCCTCCACCTCAGTCTTGCTTTTGGATCCCCCTATGAGAATGAACGATCCTCACCCAAAGAGGGTGCAGGTATTCATTGCTCCTTCGGCTGAGCCTCCCCTTCTAATGTCCCTTCCAGACATCCTTCCATTTTAAAAACCTACGGACATGTCGAATTCCTCAATGGTGTCTGCCATAATTTTCTCCTCTTCCTCCTCACCTTCTGCTTCATTTGTGGGGATCTCGAATCCCTCAATGAAGTGAAAGATGGATGATGACCCCACTTGCAATGGGGGTTGAAAGAAGGGTTCACCTTCTTTGGAGGGTGGTTCTACATTGGCTTGCATTGTCCTAGTGACGAACGTAGCCTCGGCGCCCTTGGAGTTTATCATTGATCCCAAGTATTTAGTGAGCGTAGCAGTGGATCTCAAGCACCACACCCATCACCTACTAAGTTGACACATGGCACTCCAATAAAGTGCATGTTCAACTCCATAAACGATGTCTCGGCTCTATAAGCGATCTTTGCGAGATCGCTAACATTCACCTCACAAGAACTAAGTGGAGAAGACCTCAAGGGGCATCTTCCTTGGCTCATCTTACAAGAGAGTTGAAGGGTACCCCCTTGATATTCCACCCTTGCAGGCTCGTCTGCCCTCCCCTTATGATGATCTAGACTGGGAGAACAATGACCTCTTGGTTGATGAGGACTAGGGGGTGCCTTTTCCTTATGTATAGATTAGATTGTGTGTGTGTGTTGTGTTCCCCCATGCTTGTTTTATATGTTCCTAGATGGCCATTTTCACCCTCATAGGTGCTCGGTTATAGGAGTTTTTTTTGGTCTTAAAACTTCTTCTATTTGTCACATCATTCTTCTCTTTTTCGTGTATTGATTTTTGATAATTGGGGATAATGCAAAGTGTTGGGGGCATTTAGACCTCCCTTCCATGTTGATCCAATTTTTTATTTTTATTTTATTTTCATGTGCCCTTCTTCACATCGTCTGATATAGTAGGGGGTTGATGACACTTCATTTATATATTATTATATCTATCTATCTATATTTATGAGTAGCTCTAACCCTTAAATTTTAGATCTCCCTATCTCTTGTTCGTTACGTCATTATTTTTCCCTTTTTTATCTTTCTCTCTTCTTTGCTTGCTTTGATATGTTATGGTGCTAACGTATTGTACCTCGCATATGCAACAACATTACCATGGTTACATCTCGTCATGTTTCGCGGGCCACATCACTTTCATTCTTACTTTTATCTCCTTAGGATGTCACATACATTTGTGTTCAACACACACCATCCTAGGGGCGGCTACCATACTGCTTTTATTTTCAAAAGGTGCATTCAGTGGCCAATGAATCTCTTCTTGAAAATCTCTATTTTTCAAAAATTGCATTCTTCAACACACATTCCTAGATGAATTTTTCTTTCATCTCAAATTCATAAGATAGAATTTGTACTTTCCCTTGTAAGGGAACATTATTTCTTTCAAATTCATTGATGAAATGAATCTTTCAGAAGGAATCCTTGATGCTAGAATCATTGGAAAAAAAATTCTCTCTTTCCAAAAATGTTATCTGCTTTCGAACCGAGCATCCCTTAAGTGGACCCCCTCTCTTTTGAAGGTTTCCCAAGGGACCCCTTTAAAAGCTCTTCCTTCAATTGTTGAATTTTTGTGTGACTATCTATATGTTGGCCTACGTGGCTTCTTTTTGTTGACTAACATGTTTTTTTTGCAAATTAACATGTTGCTTTGCAGGTGCGCCTGTGAAGTTGCTTTTCAATCAGACTATGTGGATCCTCCTACATTTGGCTTCCTTTAGGACTGAGCACTTGGGGGTGCCTCCTTTGAAATTTTGAGGACCTGTGAAGTGCTTACATCCTACAGGATCTCTTTTTTCAACTTTGTAGCTCCGAAGACCTACAAAGCCTCTTTGTTCACCTTCTGTTGGTCTACAAATCTACGATGCATTTTGTTCAACTCTCCTTGGGTCCGAGGACCTGTGGAGCTGTCTCTTCTTCTTGTGCTTTCAGGTGGTTCATATTGTGGTCTACTTCCTCGACAGTTCAAGTAAACATTTCTAAACTCTTTCAATCTACTTTACCTTGCATCTGGTAGCACATATGCTCACTAAAGTGGGGGGAAAATGCAATTGTGTGAATATTCACTTCTCACAAATTCCCTGTTTCCATCCCCTCACCTTAGAAAAATTAAATCCAATAATGCATTTCCACTTCATCCACTCACTTTCCACCCACTTGGAAATTGTCTGTAGTGTTGGTAGGGGAATTTTTTTCAGGGAAGCTAGCACAGGACGCAGACATCTACGCAGTGCATTGTCGTCTTGATAGGATTCCCACCTCTGGAATTTGTAGAGGTGTTACACTTCTCCATTGGGAAAGAATATTAATGCCATTGCACCCTTTACTAACCTTGAACAAATATTTTGGGCTGCTATTCACTTCAATACAATTCATTCTTCATTCAATCCATCATCTACACACTCTTCTTGATCTTCTACTTGTTGCTACAAATTCTATTTTTCTCACCATTGTTGAAGCTCTAAAGCGTTAATTTATTGGATTTCACTCTCATTGTTGCAGAAATGGTTGCACCTTCAAGCTTGTGAGCTCATATCTCCCTTCACGTGCTCAAGGGCACCTTGTTTGGGAGGTGATATCCATCCTGTTTAGCATTGTCATTTGATTTATGTAGCATAGTGTTGTTGCCATTGTTTGGTATCTCTTCAATTACTTTCTTTATTATTTTTTTCTATCTCGTGGCTATCCTGGTTGTCCATGAAGGTGGGAACATCGAAGTGGGGGTTTGACTATAGCAATCCCCAAAACAACACCAACATTTTTCCTCATTCTATTGTGTAGCTGATCACATTCGTGTGGAGCTTGCGGGAGGCTGGACCACTCATGAGTTGCATTTCTACCACCCTTTCTCTTGTCAAATTCTAGCTAGAAACTTAAAGCATTTCTCTCATTATTCAGTTATCCTGTCATTTTATGTTTTCATTATTGTATTAAACTCCATTAGTTAAGTAGTTAGCTCATCTATATGATTTCATATTGAATCTTGCACTTTTTGTCCATACAGAAACTAGTGCACAAATGAGATTCTAGCATGTTGCATTATCATCCCTGTTCAGCGTTATTGTCCTCTAGCAAAGAGTTTTCTGATGTATAGACTGAGATCCAGAAACCTGCTCTCTCAACCCCTTGAAACTCTTAGGTCAGTAGAAAGATAGTAGTATTGAGATTGCTCTTCTTTCTCTACCATAAACAGCATACAACCTTCCTAAACCATCCATCTAGCTTGAGGTAGATCAAGGCAGTTGATCATTTTAGACCCTCCTATGACCCAAGGTCCTAAGAATTTGATCCCCCTCCTCTACAACTCTAAAGAAGGATACATTATGCTTGTGATGAGACCAAGTCTCCTTAGGAGTCATATTTCGCACTACCTTGTGAGGCATATGGTTCTGAATATAATTGGCACAATTCACAGCTTCAAACCAAAATTTTGGATCCATGGACCTAGACTGAATCATACAATTGTACATCTCCTTGAGAGTCATGTTCTTTTTCTCTGCCACACCATTCTATTAAGGAGTGTAAGGAACTATGTGTTGATGAAGAATACCATGCTCACTACAAAAAATCTTGAAATTCCTAATTCACATACTCCCCCCCATTATCTGTGTGTATCCTTCAAAGAGAAAAGTTTGTCTGCTTCTCAAAAAATGTTTTGAAGGTCTTGAATATGGTGAGAACCTCACTCTTGATCTTCAAAAAGTAGACCCATGTGCATCAGGAAAAATCATCAATGAAAGTGAGCACATACTTAGCCCCTGAAAAAGGAGTTGGGAATGACATGAGATCACTATGGACCAACTTAAGGAGTGTGGTTACACGTGTAGATTGACCCTTAGGAAAAGGATCTTGGTGTTGTTTTCCAAGAACACAACCTTGAAAAACACCATCTATTCAAGAGATCTTAAGAAGACCAACCACTAAGTTATGTGAATGCATCTGTTGAAGATATCTATAGTTCAAGTGCCCAAATCTTTCATGCCAAAGCTTTCTCATTGAATTAGAATGAGCAACAAAACATGAACCCAATGAAGAATAAAATCCATCAAACCAATACAAATGGTTCTCATGATTAACTATCCCTATAGCAATAACCTTCTCAGGATCTTGCAATTGTCTAATAGTCACATTTTGTGGAGTAAACTCAACTGACTTCCCATCTCTAGAATGAAAAATCTAATATATGGAAAGTAGATTCACTGAAAGATTAGGAACAAGAAGTGTTGGATACTAGGAACACTGAGAGGGGGGGTGAATCAGTGTTCCACAATAATTGACTTTCAAATAAGATCTAAAACTATCAACAACAATAAATAAACCTTCAATAGCATTCACAACATATAAACAAAAGTGAACATGCAAACACATTAAGGAGCACCATAACACCAATATTTTTACATGGAAACTTTGTTAGGGGAAAAAACATGATGGAGATTAATCCACAAAGTATACTCTATTAAAAAAGTATGATAAAAGGGAATGTACTTGCATTCAGGCTCACTGTCTAGAGCTCACTGCTCAAAAGAGAAGGCTCACTTCCTACAAAATACATTTGAGATTACAATAAAATTTTCAACTAAGAAAGTAGCATCTACAAATGCTTGGATTCATTTCCAATTAAGCGCACAATCAGATTCTAGATCTTTCTATCCAGTTTGCACTTCTGCCCTGCTCTGCACACATAGGCCCTTCTGTTGTTCAAGCATATATATAACTGTTCTAACCCTTTTTGCACCAACTCTTCTTGATCTTCACACCCTTCTATCTCTAGATACATACACTCGCACACCAAAATGATTTTTTGATTTCCTTTATATACCCGCTAACAGGAATTCATTGTATGTCAACTTCACAACAAAAAAATAATGTTCTTGCTTATGTCAGCTCAAATCATTAATTAGAGTTGACGTGTACCCATAGAAGTTGGCTAGAGTATAGTAGGGACCCAAAAAAAAGTTCCAAACATAAGAAATAACTAAATACATGCTCCACATACATCAATGATAGGCCATATAAAATATGTTGGCCAAAATGAGAGAATAAACCATGAACCATACTACCGATCCTCTTAACTCAAATTATGGCTAATGCAACACCACAAAACACACTAGTAGGATAGTATACATGCTAGGAATGCTTCCCTAGAGATCCACACCACAAAATAGTGATCTGGTGAAGTGATCAGATCAGCTTATCAACTAGATGTTCTGCTCTTCATTCTTTTTGTTGGTAGAATACAAAATCTTACTTCCTTTGTCGGTAGGAGCAATGCTAACACTATGAATCATACTTTTGACTCTATTTGTCATCAATGACAACACAAGTAGCCAAAAAAGATCTCTTAAAGCCATATTCCAACAAGAATAACATCCTCAATGCAACCATCTAGCATTTGAATGGAGCCTATCCCCAAAATTGGAATCTGTGAAGAGTTCCTAACTAAAATCTGAGAAGTAGAAGTATGAACAATGGAATCAAGAAGATAATGTGAATTGGTCATATGATGTGAAGCACCTGAGTCAAGAATCCAACTATCAGATGATAAATGAATGGCCCATGTTAGAAGAGCTTTCCCTTTAGCCATGGAAGAAGGCTTAGACACTGAAATGTTATGCTTCTTCATAGCTTCCTCCAAGGCTTCTAGTCTCTTAAAACAATGAGCCTCATTATTCCTAGTTTTTCCACAAAATGAACAAGGATCTCCTTTCTTTTTGTTGGACTTGGAAGAAGAATCTCAAGAAGTAGAATAACAAGTAGATGGAGTGGAATTATGATTGTTCTTCTGCTTCGATTTGGAGGGAGTCTCACTACCTAAAGATGATTCTAACTTGGACTTATTCTTATACTTTCCTTTACCCTTGGATGATTGATCCATTAGAGCATGATGCTTAGAACTAGGTAGAACAACCAATTGAATCAATTTGGTCTCCTCCCTAGTAAGACGCTCACAAAACAACTCAAAAGAAGGCATTTTATAATATTTCCCCATTGCATCCATAGTAGAGTAGAAAGTGGAAGAAAACACTTGGTAAGGGCCTCTTAACTTGGAAAAAATTAAGAAGATACATTCATCACTAGATTTATCATTCCCACATCCTTTTAATTGTGACAAAATCAACTTGAATTGTGCAAGGACATCCTGAATTGAAGGAAATGCATCTGGAGGGAGTGATTGGAGATCTACTTAAAGTTGCAAGACTCTAAACTGATTACTTTTACCATACAATTCTTCAAGTTTATCCCACACATTCTTAGGTGTTTTACACTTCATAATATGAAACAACAAGTTATCAGATACATGTAAGCCAATGAGCCCTTTTGCTTCATCCATTTTACAACTATGGATAAATTTTTCATAATCCCTTGTGAATTTAGGTTGTTCTACATCTAACATTGGGCATAGTCCTTGAGATTGTAACAATTCAGTCATTTTTAGCTTCCATGTATGATAATTGTGTGGAGTGAGTGGTTCAATTTACCTTAGATCTGTCATGTTGGACAAAAGAAGACCAAAATAAAGAAGATAATGTGGCACTTAAATTGTGTCTTTCACCCTCTAGAATGTATTAAAATTGATTTTACAAGCCCCCAAACAAATTACAATGAAGAAATTTTGCAATTTGTACAAGTGACAGGCTCAAATCAATCATTTATAACACACGGTGATTTTTGAAATTTATAGAAAAATTCTTGTCAAAATTGAAAATAGAGGTTACAAACAGATTCCTTGTGATTTTCTAAGCAATTTCAAAAAAAAAATCCAAAATTCGACTTCGTATGCAAAAATTATGCCAGTTGCAAGTAGTAAATGCACTTGTACCTTCAAGCTGAAAAATTGGCAAAAAATGGAAAAATATAGAAAAAACATCTTTACCACTATGAATTTCATTGAACTAGCTTTTCAGTGATATCTCATTTGCAAAATCTGACATCTTGGCAAAAAGTTATGCATTATTGAAAAAAGGCATGTTTTAGGCACCTTCAAGGATAAACAAGGGAAAAAAATGCACTAACTGGGCGCAAAAATAAGCCCTTAGGGGCTAGCCCAAGTCACCCACACGATCGTGCAGTCTACTGAGCCAAAATAAAGTCAAGCGGTTAGAGGCTACTTGGTCACATCACTAGTACAATTTGGCAAATAAATGACTAGGTGACTACAACTTTTAGTCACAACAACTAAAAATGACTAAATTCTAATAATTTTTTTCAACTCAGCTATAAATGAGTAAATAAATGACTAATTTGGTTGTTGACTAAAAAATTATTCAGTCACAAAAATAAAAATGTCTAAATAGTTAGTCACCAAATACAAATTAGACAAAATTTAAAAAAACCTTTCGGCCAATTATTGGCACGATGTATTGCGCACGTCGATGTAGTGGCGCTTATTCACATTCATTGCAAAAATATTCCTTGCTTCATTCATTAGTTGCAGGTTAGCCTCGCACTGAAATATTTGGAGAGGATCTGGAGACTTCTAAAAAGGCAGGAAAGGGCAAGGAATTCAGAGTTTGCTGCAACGAATTTGAAGTCGGCAAGGCCCTCTGTAGCGAAGAAAAATTTGGGGACGCCTTCTTCAATGAATTCAAAAGTAATTTGAAACCCTCATTACATTAAACACATCTATAGCTTTTTGATTGGCAACTTATAGTTGTTACAATCTACTACTCTTAATAATGTTCTTTTACAATCTTGCCACTATTCTACTTCATAATGTGTTCAAGCTAAATATAATAAAATTTGGGTGTCAGTGCCAAAATAGAATTTTCCTCAAACAATTCTAATACATTTTCACTGCAAGAATAAACTGTCCTTGTGCAAAGTAAACATGTGCTAGATTTACCCACACATCATGCATCTGAATAAAGATGTTTCTTGTTGCACCTTCTTGTACCTATGTAAAAATTTCCTTTGCAATATCAAATTGACCCCTTTCAGCTAGCACAATGGCTGCCCCATTTGCAGCATAAACATTTCCTGGTCTCTGTGCCAACACTTTACAATAAAATTCTCTATCCTTCCCAAGATTTTGTGCCTCCACCTTTGGATCCCTCCTCTCATTGCGAAAAGCTGAAAAATAATTCCAATTTCCAAGTGAAATGTCAACATAAGAATTATTTGCATTTGATTCACTTTGTGCAACTTTAATTGTTTCTTTGCTTTAAGCCATTCATCTATTTTCAGTTCTATTTTTCCAAGCATTTGATGAGTTTTTATCCACCTTAAGTGCATCCCCAATCAATTCTAGGCTTAGTTGGATCTCATTCCAAGCTTGATCCATTGATGCAAGACGTAGATATGCATCCACATAATCAGGAAACTAGAGCAATATTAGCCTGTATAAAATAGTTTCTTTTTCAATATCATGTAGTTGTTCAAACAACCTAGCAAGATTAAATATTTTTGTGACTTTATCCCACAGTAACTCAAGTGAAACACCACCTTCTTCTAGTTGATGGAAGAATTTCATATCCTTAAATGATGTAGAGCAGGGAGGAAAACTTCCAACAATCACAATTTAATCAAATTCAATCAATCTTTCTGCCTTTAAAACCCCAACTCAGTAAATTCTCACAATTTCTCAAATTTGGCTAGTAGCAATTCAACCAGTGAAATCCCACCATATCTTTCAACAAAAATTTCAAAACCCCAAATCAAACACTGTTCCAAACACCCATTTTCCTCTACTATAACATATCCAAATCATGCATATAGTTGTTTGGGACATCAACCCCAAAAATGGATTGCTACACTGAAAATGGCCACAATTAGCCCTCTTTTATAAAGAAACACTCAACCCAACACTCTTTCAACCCAAAATATCTATTGAAAAACCTCAACTAGGTCACAAATAGAGTGATTCAACAACTTTTATCAGGAGAAAGGCCTTCAAAGTCATCAAGTTACAAAACCCTTGTTTAGGCTTGTCTAGACTAGGTTTGAAGAGGGTTTATTGAAACTCTATCCTCCAAACCCTATCACACCTTATAAACACCTCACACACATCCCATAGGGTCTGAACATGCTTAATAAACTAACTCCCATCCTTTCTCAATGCCTTTTTATCAAACTTCCACTCTTAACCACCATCTTTGGTTCAAAACAAGACTGAAAACACCTAGGGCATCACTACAAAACCCACAAACTACCTTCCCTACTCTTGGAAACCATATGCAACAACAACCTACCTCTATTCATGCCATTCCACCAAGTTATCACAAGTTTCACTAGGTGGAATGGCCTAAATCCCCATTTTATACTATCAAACCCTCAAAACAAGGTTATACAAACTGTCCTTAGAAATTTGCTTATAAAATTCTTAATACTTGATGAAAACAAAAAAAACCAAATCCAAAATTCTCTTAACACATGCCTCTATCCAATTCAAAACACCATTGATCAAAAATTCTTAGTACAGACCCGTACAAAGGTCTGGAGCAACAAATTTACCAGTAATTTTGTAAAGAAAATGTAATTTTTATTATTGCTTTCACTTCAATCCACTTCAGAACCCTGCCTCGAATTGTGTGAGGCCTTTTTTAAAACTTTACACACTAAAACTAGCTGACTCAACTGATTCAAACAACCATTTAAACTCCCTAACCATTGGTCGTCCCTTTATTACAATTTTTTCAATTTTGCACTATGACAACTTTGCAAGAAATACAAAATTTGACAACATGAACACAAACCAACCCAACATGACTCATTTACATCAAGAATGATCTATTATGACCTTATTGAATGACAAAAGACTCAAAACACCCAAAACTCTATCAATTGACCATATTTACATCTGTTGATTTGGTGCCCCTACACCATACACTCGGCCAAAAAATGATCTCAAGTCCCTTTGAGGACTAAGTTGCAATAGATCATGCTTTATCTCATCACCTCTTTGATCTTCCAATGTCCTTCCATCTGGTAGCCCTTTCCACTAAGTCAGATACTGAAGATTTACATTGTGCTTTGCATTTGTAGACTCCTTACCACCTAGAAATTGCTCCATCTTTGTAAGTTGGCCTGAGAAATGTCCTCTTATCTTTCCTTTGTCTAAAACTCATGCTAAACTTTCCTTCATACCTGTACCATCCTTGTCTTGATCTATCCTCTTCTCTACCTTTGATGTATACTTGAACTCACCCCTTTGGCCTTTCCATTCACCTTTACTCACTTCACCTTTTTCCGTCATCTCTTCTTCCAAATTCTCTACCCCTAGTACCACTGTATCATCAGGTTTACAAACCTTTGTATTGGAAAATTTTGATTTTCCACTAACCTCTTTTTCAACCAAGGAACAAAGCACTGTTCCTATCATGATCTTATCATGCCTTTCTACCCAATCTTTCCTTTCCATAGTCAATTCGTCCTTGACCTTCTCTTTATCTATTTTTGAAACCAATTCATTACCTTTTCCTTCTAACATTACATCATTCTTCAAACTCGTTGTCCTAGCATCATCTCCTTTTGTAGTAGTTGAACACTCTTCACTTTTTCCTTCCTCAAACTTTACAAACTCCTTCTTTCCTAACATGATCACCTTAGCTGCCTTGGTTTGTTCCTTCACATCTACCACCAATGGAGTTAATGTAAAAGTGCTTCCTTCTTTCTCAATCTGATATGTATTGTTTCATCTATCATAAATGGCATGTCTATCAAACTGCCATGGTCTTCCAAGTAACAAATGACAACAATCCATAGGCAACACATCACAAATTATTTTTTCCTTATATCCACCAATGTTAAACTCAACCAAAGCTTGCTCATTCACTAAAATAGATTGATCATCATTCAGCCAAGACACTTTGTAAGGTGTTTCATGAGGTATCTTCTCCAATTTAAATTTATCAACCATTTCATTAGACACCATATTGTCAGTACTCCCTGAATCTACTACAACTTTACATACCTTTTTGTTGCATTTTCAAGTTGTCCTGAATAGTGTCCTTTGTATTGATTCTTTCTCCTTGGATGCTTTAAGTAGTGTTCTCACCATCAAGAGTTCCCCAACTTCTGGAGCAACAAGTTGATTAGGAGAGTTTACACTTTCACAATCATCCTCTTGCACCAATTGAACTCTTTTATCACCACCACTTGAAGTAGAACCTTGTTTTTCTAGACACTTCCATACCTAATGACCAAACTGATTGCAATGATAACATCTTCCTGAAAATGAGATTGAACCTCTACCTCCATCAAATATTCCTCTAAAACCACCTCTTTGATCAACAACTTGGTCTTTACCTTTACTTGCATCTTCTTGGTCTTCATAGGACTGCCTAGAACCTCTTCCTCTATTGGTATTGCCTCTGCCTCTTCCTTGTCTTTCTTTCCTTCTTTTTATCCTTTCCTCTACCTTGACAGCCAACTAAAAACACTCCTCAACTATCCTAGGTGTTGTAAGACCAAATTCATCTTGAATGTTGAGTCTAAGCACATTTAGATACCTTACAATCTTTTTTACCTCATCTTCAGTATGTCTTTCTCTAATACTTAGTCTATGGAACTCTTCAGTGTATGCCATCACATCTAACTCCTTTTTCTTTAAATTTTGCAGCCTCCTAAAGGTCTAAATTGCATAATCTGCAGGTAGAAATTGTGCCTTCACCTCAGCTATCATCCTGTCCCATGAACTTATCTTTGCTTTACCCTTCTTTACTCTTTCTTCTTGAACATAGTTCCATCATGTTAGGGTAGGGCGTTTCAACTTGAGTTTTGCAAATTTCACCTTGTTATTGTCTTCTGTCTCTTCAAATTCAAAGAAATTATCAAGAGCATCTATCCAACCCAATACTTCTTCACTGTCCATCTTTCCACCGTACATAGGCACTTCAACCTTTGACTTTGGAGTATTATCCCCCTTGAAAACCTTTAGCTTTTGGCAAGAGACATTGCACAAGTCATTTGGTGTTGTCATTGATGGAAACCCTAGTCAGTAATCTGATCCACACTTCAGTATTTGCTTGTACCGGAAGTCAGATCGAGATATGTGTTAACTGTCAAAGCTAAAACAAGGCATATGATAGAGTTGTGTACATTGGATCATATGTAAATTTTTGTTATCATCTTGAGTTTTGGATATCATGGAAGTTCGTTTGATGTATGGACTTTCTTATCTTTTAATCATAGAGCCTCGTATTGATTGGTGTGCAAGTTAGAAGATCTGGTTTATTGATTTTCAATCTAATAGTGCAAAAAGGTCGACTCGATGAGTATAACGTGTTGTGGATTTTTGAGGAATAATTGTTTGAATTGTTTTGTGTTCAAGCATGGTGTTTTGGGTCCTCACTATGTTTTGGCCAACATTGTATGATTCGCATTACTAATTGTTTATGGATTGGCCGACAATTTGTAAATGTTTTATATTTTGTTGAAGCCGACATGTAGTTGATATAATTCCTAGTTGCGGATATATATAATTGATTACTTCTATCATTTTGGTGTGTGATGTGATATGTTGTGAAATTCACAAGGAATATAGATCGATTATGGGCAGTTTCACTTGCACAAAATAGAGATTGGTGATCTGAATTAAAGCAGACAGAGTTTCCAGTACAGAATCAGACAAAGCGTGAAGAATGTGATTAATGTGCTTAACTAGAACTATACTCAGGAATTATCAGATGCTATCTCATAGTTCATCCACTCCAGTTGTCTATCTATGATTCTTCTTTTGGGCAATAAGCCTTTTTGTATTTGATCAGTGAGCTCTAGACAGTGTGCCTGAATGCATGTGCATTCCCCATTTGTAAACACTTATTTTGAGTATACTCATATTGTGGATTGACCTCCATCGTGGTTTTTCCCCTAACAGGGTTTCCATGTAAAAATCCTTGTGTTACGGTATTGTGGTTGATTACTTTGTGTTCTTGCATCTTTATTTTGGTTCAATGATATAAGTGGTTTAAAGATCAAGTTAATAAAGTTAAATTTTGTAAAACATTGATTCACCCCCCCCCCCTTAGTGTTCCTTGATTCAAATAATTGGTATTAGAGCCTAGTTCCTCAGAAGAAGTTTAATAGCTTGGGGAAGATTCGGGAAGGTGACTCAATGGATTCCAATAGTCTTCAACAACAACTTTTGGTGGCACTAGATGATCTTGATCAATCCAAATCTGAAGTCTAGGAATTGCAAGCAAGCCTCATGAATGCTAAGAAATTCATTCAATCATTGAAAGAAAAAATCAATAATTCCAAGGACAAGAGAAAGAAAATCTATGATAAGCTCAAGTAGAAAGAGAGTAAAAGCATGGAAGATGAACACCTAAGTCAAGCCCTGAAGGAAAAGATAGAAGAATGTGAAAAGCTTACTAGAGATAATGTTGTCCTAAAGCATGAGATGGAATCTATTGTGATGAGGATAACCAAGGAGATTGAAGAG
Organism: Sequoia sempervirens; assembly: GCA_007258455.2. Taxonomy (NCBI): domain Eukaryota; kingdom Viridiplantae; phylum Streptophyta; class Pinopsida; order Cupressales; family Cupressaceae; genus Sequoia; species Sequoia sempervirens. Next base: position 165,039 of record VDFB02063644.1, on the reverse strand, counting down.
AAAAAGAAGAATGAAGAGAATCTTGCTCAGTCCTTGAAAGAAAAATCAAATGAATGCAACAAAATTATTGATGGATTCAATCAGTTGGAGCTTGAATTGCAACAAATTAGAAACAATGAAGAAGAGCTTGAAAGACAGATTGTTACTCTCAAGGATGAACTTGCTACTGCAAATGAATACAAGGAGAAGTTCAAGATTAGCTCAGCCAAGCTTGATGAACTGATTCAAAGTCAGAAGATTGGAAATGACAAGCAAGGTCTTGGATATGAGAAAGGAGAAAGCTCTGGATTTGGTCAAAGGAAATCAGATAAACAAAGCTAGAAGGTATCCGGTAGGACAACCCAATGCTCAAAAGTTCAATGGATATTGTTTTGTTTGCAATAAATTTGGTCATATGGTTACTCAATGTAGAAGCAGAATGAATCCAAGTGGTCTATCATTCTCAGGTCAGTGTTTCAACTGCAATAAGTATGGTCATAAGTCAATTGAATGCAAAAATATGACAAACAACTTTTTCAATAGAAATGTCAGATGTTATGCTTGCAATAGATTTGGCCATATTGCTAACCAGTGCAGATCAAGAGAAAATCAATGGAATAACTGGTTTGGACAAAGAAATTTTGTGTGCTATAATTGCAACAAATCTGGTCACATTGTAAGATCCTATAGAAGTAGGAAGGGTCCAGTAAGCAAAGGGGAAAATATGCAGAAGATGATAAGGGAAAAAGAAAAGTTGTTGTGGATGAGATCAGGAATCAAATGAAGAAGACATGAGTGAAGAAAAGTGATTTTGATGAGGAAATGAGCCCGCACCATAATCTAGTCCTAGAAATTCCTCTAGGAATTAGTTTAAGGCCTTTGGCCTAGGGGGAGCTCTCAAGAAAATCTTTTAACCCCCTGCCGGTAGTTGGTACCAGAATGTGGAAAATTGCAATGGTTGCATTGATGATCTACAAATGTTTTGGGATCTCTTGTGGAGGAAATCTATGAAAAATTGAAGGTCCGCAGAAGAATTTTCTTTCACAGACTATGAAAACATGGTATCTAGAAGACCTAGGGAAAAAGCATTTATTGCAATAAAAATTTAGGTGTGTGAATGATAAAAGGTTACCTTCATTCCTCATTTGTCACATTTCATTTTGATAAGAAGAAGTTTTGAGAGCTCTGCAAGCGAATATTGGTGAGATACAAGTCTAAAGGCGATTCGGCGATCAAACCCTAATTTGACGAAAGGTATTTATCTACAAAACTTGTGAATTTGAAATTTATGAAAATGGTTGCTCCTTTGGTTATTGATATTAAGGATAGACCCCATCCAAAATTCAAATGGCACCCATTCAAATCCATTGAAGAACCATTAGGTGCATTTTCTTTTGTTCCGTATGGTGCTTTGCATATTGAAGATATTAGGGCATACATTCATGCAAATGTTGAGGAATTAGGAAGCTCCTAGTTGTTAAATTTGTAAATAAGTCACATTGTGGGAGATCTATGTGTAAGATGTGAATTCAAAACTTTGGAGGAGAAGTTCACTCAAATTGTGAAGTTTCCCGTGTTTGATAAAAATGAATGGGTTTGGTACATACTAAGTCGAGTGCATGTCGAGTTCATGTGGTTAAGTCAACCTTTCAAAATCACAAAGGAAGTTATAAGAATTGTTACTAGTTTGAATTCATTTGGTGGGTTGCCAACATTGAAATCTGTGAAGAACCAAACAGTCACTGAGGCAACCGGTTTCATTTTCGACAAAAGGGCCATGACAATTAATGACATCATTGAAGTGGATGTAAGATTTTCCTCTATGGTTATTGGATATAAGATCTATCACTCCAACTGGGATAACTTTGTATCTGGTACTGCAATCTATGTAGCTTATCAAATGATCAAGCAAAATGCATAATATGACCTATGTGAATTACTTTGGGGCTAGCTAATTGAAAATCTTGGAAAAATCAAGAAGGACAAGAATGGTATAATCATATGGTAGGAACTGCTCCTTGACCAAACTCTTCATCCTTGCCCATGTAGAGACCTTTTCCAATCCTCTAGCCATCCTATCATTCTGGAAACTAGTCCACCATGTCAATGTTGTGCCTCTCAACTTGGTTTTAGCAAACTTAACCTTCCTCTCTTCATCCATCTCCTCAAATTCAAAGTAGTTTTCTAAGGCATCAAGCCATCCCAACACCTCTTCACTATCCATCTTCCCTTGATAGATAGGCAAGTCTATGTGACTCTTCCCTCCATGACCCTGGACTGCCTTCAACAATCTCAGTAACCTCCTTTCCTCAGGGTCCTCTGTCTCATCTGCTTGTTCCTGATTTACCCTCACATGCTCTTCTTCTTCATCATTGTTTTCTTGGTCTTCTTATTCTTCTCTCCTCCTACTCCTCTCAAGGTTATTGATCCTTACCTACATATTTCCTCTCTCTCTTCTCCATTGCCTTTCTTCTCTTGCTCTTGCTGCTTCTTATTCCCTTCTTTCTCTTCTCTCCCTCTCAAAGATCTCCTTCAACTCTTCCAACTCTCTTGCCAATTGGTTTTTTGGTGCCATTGCTATTTCTCCGATCCCTAAAGGACCTACTAACCTTGCTCTAATACCACTCTGATGCAGAGGGTCAAGGACTTTGCAAGGAACACCAGATAACAAGACTAACAATGCTTCACTTCTCAACCTTTCAACTAAGCACCAACCTGAAGATAAGGCTTCAACTTTGCATTCATGACCTATTTGCTTCTCTTGTGGTTCCAAACAACTGAAATGATCTCAAAGGACTTAACCTAACTTGACTCAAATGGGTTTCAAGCCCTACCCCTCTGTTTTGAACAAAACTCACCTTTGCTCCACAACTAGCCTTCTAGCCCTATTAGGCCTTTGGCGAAGGATTCTTGACTTTTCCCTCAAACTTTGCAAATGAACCTCCAATCTAATGGTTGTTTCAGGTGTGGATTGTGATGAAAAACATCATGTCGACTCCTAGGCATCACTTGTTTCAGACAATCTTTTTTCAAACCCTACTGTTTCCTCAAAATTAGGCCTAATTAGCCCTATTTTTCAAAGCAACCCCTCTTCAAATTTGTCCCCTGACCTTGAAACTCTCAACAGTCTTCCAAAACATTCCCAAACCAAATAGTTTCAGACTTTCAATCTTCTAGGTTACTCTTAACATGCCCAATTACAAAACCCTCCCTAAATTGGCTTAAAACTAGGGCTTTTTGATTCTAGGACTTCCAAACACTTCCAGGTCTTAAATTTTGACTTTTCACCATTCATTCATCATTTCTCAACTACTGCAACTCAAAAATGTACCTCTTGTTAAGGAATATTCTCCACTGCTATACCCTAGGGTCCATCTTCATGCCTTTTCCTTTGCTAATTCACTGTGCACATGTTAGTTTTCCTCTTCCCTGCACATTTCTTTGCTAGTTTCTTATAATACATGTCATATGTGATCCATTTCATATATTTTTAGTCATAATACTCCATGAAATGGATCATTCCTTCATTAAAAACTCTCAAAACATAGCAAAATCTGTATTTTCCTGTAGACAATCAGCAAAAACGTGCAAGAATTGATCTATTTCCTTTATCAGAACATGTGAAAGGTATCAAATCTTGTAAACACAAACCCCTAAGGCATCCAAAAGTAGATAACTTCAATAGAAATCAATGGATCATCAAGAAAACATAGAAAATTGCTTGAAAACAGGAATTTTTGTTGAATTTTTTGAGGGCAGTCCGTACAAAGCTTTCACCAATCACCTAACCTCCGTACAAATGAAAATTTTAGGGTTATAAACCCATTCTCCAACTGATCCAACTGATTTGGATTGATTACATTGCTTAATTAACTCTAAAATGCTAAAAACTCCCTTTCCCACCTAAACTAAAATTCAAAAATTTGAAATTGAAAACTTGAAATTTATTAAAAACCACCACCTAAAAACTATTGGATCTTCAATATCCAAGTTTATTTGACCAACCTAAAGCATTAGATCACTAATCAAATCCCTAGAACATAATTTTCCCTTTACATTGCATTTTTAACCTAGATTCCTTATCAGGAACCTTAGAACTTTTAACATTCTCATTACATTTATTCATCCCAAATGCCATTATAGGCTCCAATAGGTCATAATTGATGCTTTGACTTGTTTGAAAGGTCCTCTTGACCCCTGCACACTCCTGATCCTTGAAGTGCTCCTTCAAGGCCCTGGGTGCTCCTGCACCAAAATGCAAGCTAGGGAAAGGATTCCTACATCTATTGTGGAAAAATACAAGGACACTATTTTCTTCATGGTTAACATTGATCAGTGTTTGATGGAAGCAGCAGAACCTAGAATAGTTTGGATAATGCCTATGGGATATGAGGTTGAAGAACACATCTTGGACTTGTATGCCCAACACATGTTGAGAAAACCTTGGGATTCGTCGGAAGAAAGGTTTGGTACCTTTGCAGAGAAGAATATGCAAGTGCATTCAGAACTGAAGAAGCCTATGATAGTCTGAAAGGTGAGAAAGGAAGTTGAAGCTTTTGCAGAAAGAATGGGCATATCAGCTGAAGCAGCGAGGGAAGCTAGGAGGAAAAGAGAACAAGCTGAAGAAGGAGAGCCTACTAGAACTGAGTCATCTAGTCCAGCAGCATACTCTGTCAGATCCAGATCTACAAGTATCTCTACACACTCTCATCCGGTCCTGCAAAGAAATCAATCCCAGTGAAAGCTCAAGTCAAGACATCCAGGAGAAAAGGAAAGAGGAAGAAGGATTAAAGCACAAGAGTCTATGTTGTTGTTGAGGATGATGAAGAAACTGAATTAGATGAAGTAAGAGAAATCAAGCATAAGGGCACAAAGGAATCAAAAGTCTCTGAGGACAAGCCCTCCGGTGAAGAGAAAGCAAAGAAAAAGGTGAAAACTGATAGATCAGGTATGTTTGTAGAGGAAGTGGAAAAAGCTTTGATTAAGGATGGTAATCTAAAAACACTTTCTGAATGGTATGACACCTTTGATAGTGCTGGTTAGAGAACTCTTAAAGGAGCCACAATAAATTATTTGAATGTTTTCAATATGACTCTCATAGAAATAATGTCAAAATTACCTAAAGGTTTATATGAAGTGTCTTGGAAATGAGGAGAGTAAATGCAAGAACTAAAGAAGAACAAATGAGAGAACACATACTTTTTGATCTATGTTTGGTAATGTCAATAGAAGAAATGAAGAAGATCCTCAATGATGCAAAAATGGATTTGAAAAGAAAAAAAAGGGTGAATAAGCTTATGATCAGATAGACTGAGGAGGTAGCAAAAGACACTGAGAAAATTATTAAGGCAATTCTATTGAAGAACAAGTACTATGTTGTCTCTGAAGAAATTCATGATGAACATGTTCCATCTGGTCCAGTAATTGAAGAAGGGAAAGAAGACACAATTGAGGATACTTAGAATCCTCTAGATATGCAAGATACTGAAATTCCCATGGAGACTGATGCTCCTAAAGTCATGTCGATTGAAGAAAAAGAGATTCCTAAAGACAAGCAAGAATTTGTGATTGAAGAAAAGAAGATTGAAGACAAAGGAGGTTGGTGTGGAAGCAAGAGACACTGCAAAGGAAGTAAAGGAGTTTTTAGAAGAACAACAGGAGGAGTTTGACCCTAAATTGGTTGAAGGTCCTATCAACTTGGCCACTCTATCTCCTATTCAGAAGCTGAAGGTAGCATCATTTGCTCAGGCCAAGGCAAGGGAGGAGATATTGAAATCTCACATTGAGGACAGTGAACTGCTAAGTCTTGCATCCAGTATCTTGGAGAAGATCATTCCCACATAGTTCAAGGATTCATCTGATTCTCCATCCGATCAACTGAAGAAACTTATCAACTTTGTAAGTACTCAATTTAAGTCCCTTGAAGAGTCAGCTGAGGATAACGTTCAGAAAGAATTTGATGCAAACAGGTTCAATAGATTGAAGAGTATGATTGCTAATGATAAATCTTTGTTAGCTACCTGTGTAAAGAAAATTCAAGGGGCTTTATCTGAGGGTGGAAATATCTACAAGTCATGCTTATCTTTGTCTAAATTCACTGAGTTCACTGAGAAGAAAATTAAGGAATATGAGAAACAGTTAGCAGATATTTCTCAAACCTTTGACCCTCTAACCATTTCTGTGAGTAAACAAGAAGGTCAAGTCATATCCCTGCTTGACAAGATTAAAATTTTGAAGCATGAAAAAGACAAAATTGTTGAAAGGGTATGTGAGCTCAGAGGAGTCATTGGTCCTAAAATGGAGACAATGCTTAGTGCATTGAAGGAAGCACAAGATGTTATGGCTATCAGTGATCCGGAAAATCTTGAGTTAGCAGAGATGCAATCCTATCTATTTTTTGGTCACATGATTATTTTGGAGAGTCTCAAAAAGAGTTGGGACACTAGTTTAAGCCTGTTGAAGAACAATTTTGTAGATATATTCAAGTTTATGTAAGTTAGAGAAGCATGTTTGTACATATACATAGATATTTTGTATGATTTTTGGTATGCGGATTCCTATATTTTCCATTAATGTAAAAGGGGGAGAGCAGGACAGTGAAAAATGTCATATTCATCTCAGGGGGAGTTGTGTTTTGAATTTTTGAGGATTGCAGTGTATTCATGTTGGTACTAATTCTGACACTTGGTCATTTTTCACTAAGTGTTTCCATCAATGCCAAAGGGGGAGATTGTTGGCAAGAGACACTACACAAGTCATATGGTGTTGTCATTGATGGCAACCCTAGTTAGTAATCTGATCCACACTTCAATATTTGCTTGTACCAGAAGTCATATCGAAGATATGTGTTAATTGTCAAAGCTAAAACAAGGCATCTGATAGAGTTGTGTACATTGGCTCATATGTAAATTCTTGTTATCATTTTGAGTTGTGGATCTCAATGAAGGTTGTTTGATGTATAAAACTTCTTATCCTTGAATCATAGAGCCTCGTATTGATTGGTCTGTAAGTTAGAAGATATGGTTTATCGATTTTTAGTCTAATAGTGCAAAAGGGCAGACTCGATGAGTATAACGTGTTGTGGATATTTGAGGAATAATTGTTTGAATTTTTTTGTGTTCGAGCATGGTGTTTTGGGTCCTCACTATGTTTTGGCCGACATTGTATGATTCGCATTAATAATTGTTTATGGATTGATCCGACATTTTGTACATGTTTTATATTTTGTTAAAGCCGACATGTAGTTGATATAATTCCTAGTCGCGAATATATATAATCGATTACTTCTATCATTTTGGTGTGTGATGCAATATGTTGTGAAAGTTGGAAGGAATATAGATTGATTATGGGCAGTTTCACTTGTGCAGAACAGAGATTGGTGATCTGAATTAAAGCAGACATAGTTTCAAGTGCAGAATTAGACAGTGTACAAAATGTGATTAATGTGCTTAATCAGAACTATACTTAGGCATTAGTGGATGTTATCTCATAGTTCATCCACTCCATTTGTCTATCTATGATTCTTCTTTTGGGCAGTAAGTTGTTTTGTATTTGATCAATGAGCTCTAGGCAGTGTGCCTGAATGCATGTGCATTCCCCATTTGTAAACACTTATTTTGAGTATACTCATATTGTGGCTTGACCTCCACCGTAGTTTTTCCCCTAATAGGATTTCCACCTAAAAATACTTGTGTTATGGTTGATTGCTTTGTGTTCTTGCATCTTTCTTTTGGTTCAATGTTATAAGTGGTTTAAAGATCAAGTTAATAAAGTTAAATTTTGCAGAACACTGATTCACCCCCCCCCTTCAGTGTTCCTTGATTCCAATATTAGCATCTTGACCATTCTCATCTCTTCAGGGTCCAATTCCTCATCATCATGGACTCCTACTGGAGGGTTCTCACTCTCACCCTCATCCTCTTTGTCACTTTGGTCACCACTGACCATTCCTCTTCTTTGGTTCTTCTCCAAGGCTGCAATTCTAGCAAGGGAAGCTTTTGAGACTCCTTATAAATTCTCACCTCCTTTGCATATTGTTCCTTTAGTTCTCTGACTTCTTTGGCTGTTAGATTTATCTTTGGACGCATCTTGTCCTTCAATCTACAACTTTTCACTTCTTCAAACTACAACCTTTCACCTTCAAGAGATCTAACACCTATGCTCTGATACCACTTGATGTAGAGTAGGGAGGAAAACTTCCAAAAATCACAATTTAATCAAATTCAATCAATCTTTTTGCCTTTAAAACCCCAACTTAGTAAATTCTCACAATTTCTCAAATCTAGCTAGTAGCACTTCAACCAGTGAAATCCCACCATATCTTTCAATATAAAATTCAAAACCCCAAATAAAACACTGTTCCAAACACCCATTTTCCTCTACTATAACATATCCAAATCCAAAAATGGACTGCTACACTGGAAATGGCCACAATTAGCCCTCTTTTACAAAGAAACAATCAACCAAACCCTCTTTCAACCCCAAATCTCTATTGAAAAACCTCAACCAGGTCACAAATATATTGATTCAACAACTTTTATTAGGAGAAAGGCCTACAAAGTCATCAAGTTACAAAACCCTTGTTTAGGCTTGTCTAGACTAGGTTTCGAGAGGGTTTATTGAAAATCTATCCTCCAAACCCTATAACACCTTATAAACACCTCACACACATCCCATAGGGTCTACACATGATTAATAAACTAACTCCCATCCTTTCTCAATGATTTTTTTTATCAAACTTCCACTCTTAACCACCATCTTTGGTTCAAAACAAGACTAAAAACACCTAGGGCATCACTCCAAAACCCACAAACTTCCTTCCCTACTCTTGGAAACCATATACAACAACAACCTACCTCTACTCATGTCATTCCACCAATTTATCACAAATTTCACCAAGTGGAATGGCCTAAATCCCCATTTTATACTATCAAACCCTCAAAACAAGGTTATACAAACCATCCTTAGAAATTTGCTTATAAAATTCTTAATACTTGATGAAAATAGACCAAACCAAATCCAAAGTGCTCTTAACACATGCCTCTATCCAATTAAAAGAAACATTGATAAAAAAAATCCTTAGTACAGACCCATACAGAGGTCTGGAGCAACGGATTTACTAGTAATTTTGCAAAGAAAACAAAAAATTTATTATTGCTTTCACTTCAAATCCACTTCAGAACCCTGCCTCAAATTGTGTGACGCATTTTTTTAAACTTTACACACTAAAACTAACTGACTCAACTGATTCAAACAACTATTTAAACTCTTTGGTCGTTGGTCTTCCCTTTATTGCACTTTTTTCAATTTTGCACTATGATAACTTTGCAAGAATTACAAAATTTGACAACATGAACACAAACCAACCCAACATGACTCATTTACATCAAGAATGGTCTATTATGACCTTATTGAATGAAAAAAGACTCAAAAAACCCTAAACTCTATCAATTGACCATATTTACATGAGTTGATTTGGTGCCCTTGCACCATTAAAGAGCACAGGAAAAACTGTAGAATTAGCACTGGGGCTTTTATTTATGAATTCAACCTAAATGCCATTTCCTAATGCCTCCATAAAAAAATTTTGAGCCAAATCTAGTTCATCATGCTCAAAATGAAGAACCTAAATGTTATTTAACAATTGAATGGGTACTTCTTCTTTGATCTTCTTCAGAAGAGACTTTGTTGTCTTAAGAGAATCTAAGGCTGCACCGGGGTCTAACGATATTAATAACTCACCCATCTTGATAAATGCATGGGCATCGCATGGATCTATACAATTTTCCTTTCTTAATTTCCAAATCCTTCTTTGCTTTCCCTTGCTGAGCATATATATAGACTACAACTTTTAAGCACTCACAGTTCTCAAGGTGGACCTCTAGAACCTTTTCAAAATTTGAGAGAGAACTCTTAAGATCTTCTAGCTTCAATTGAACCTATCCAAAAAATCTTGTGGCCTCTAGCTTTCCTTAACTGACATCATGTAGTAGTGGCCAGTGGTGTCATAATCACCTTTACTATTAAGATCGTGCAAGATTATAATATGAATGAGATTCCATGAGAGGGTGGTCAGTTGAAACAAGAGATGTCTCAATCAACGGTTCCACAAGAAGTGTTGCCTTGTAGTGAAGAAAAAATGGTTTGCTAAATGATTCAATGCCATTGCATAGTATGGGTATAATTCAAAGGCTCTATGCATTATTTTCCATTCCTTCATGAACACTACCTTTTTCACTAACTGTGAGAATCCTACAAGTAAAAAATGCACAAAACTGACCACACAGATTTATGTAGAGGAAAAACATCATTTACTAATTCCTCCATAAAATTTTGTTGAGCAAACTCTAGTCCATCATGCTCAAAATGAAGAACCCCGATGTTGTTTAACAATTAAATGGGTACTTCTTCTCTGCTCTTCTTCAAAAGAGACTTTGGCGTCTTAAGAGAATCTAAGGTTGCACTGGGGTCTAATGATATTAATAACTCACCCATCTTGATAAATGCATGGGCATTAGGTGGAACTATGCGAGTTTCCTTTCTTAAAATTTTCAAAGCCTTCTCTACAGCCCTTGCTGAGCATATATATGGCCTACAACTTTTAAGCTCTCACAGTTCTCAGGGTGGACCTCCAAAACCTTTTCAAAATTTGAGAGAGAACTCTTAAGATCTCCCAGCTTCAATTGAACCTATCCACAAAATCCTATGGCCTTTGGCTTTCCTTGAATGATTTCATGAGTAGCAGCCAATGTTGTCATAATCACCTTTACTATGATAAGATCATGCAAGATTATAATATGAATGAGATTTCATGAAAGGGTGGTCAGTTGAAACAAGAGTTGTCTCAGTCAACTATTCCACAAGAAAATGATGCCATGTAGTGAATAAAAAATGGTTTGCTAAATGATTAAATGCTATTGCACAGTACAGGTATAATTCAAAGGCTCTACGCATCTTTTCCATTCCTTCATGAACACTACCTTTTTCACTAACTGTGAGAATCCTACAAGTAAAAAATGCACAAAAATGACCACAGAGATTTAAGTAGAGGAAAAGCATCATTTCCTAATGCCTCCATAAAAGTTTTTTAAGCCAACTCTAGTTCATCACGCTCAAAATGAAGAACCCAAATGTTGTTTAACAATTGAATGGGTAATTCTCTGCTCTTCTTCAGAAGAGACTTTGGCATCTTAAGAGAATCTAAGCCTACACTGGGGTATGGTGATATTAATAACTCACCCATCTTGATAAATGCATGGGCATCATGTAGATCTATGCGAGTTGCCATTCTTAAAATTTCCAAAGCCTTCTTTGCATTCCCTTGCTGAGCATATATATGGCCTATAGCTTTTAAGCTCTCATAGTTCTTAGGGTGGACCTCCAAAACCTTTTCAAAATTTGAGATAGAACTCTTAAGATCCCCCAGCTTCAATCGAACTTGTCCACAAAATCTTGTTCCCTCTGGCTTTCCTTAATTGATGCCATGTAGTAGTGGCCAGTTGTGTCATAATCACCTTTACTATGATAAGATTGTGTAATATTATAATATGAATTATATTTCATGAGAGGGTGGTTAGTTGAAACAAGAGATATCCTAGTCAACTGTTCCACAAGAAAATGTTGCCCTGTGAAGAGAAAATGATTTGATGTCATTGCACAATATGGGTATAATTCAAAGGCTCTACGCATCTTTTCCATTCCTTCATGAACACTACCTTTTTCACTAACTATGAGAATCCTACAATTAAAAAGTGCATAAAACTAACCACAAAGATTTTTTCCCATTTCAAACAGAAAAATTGCCAAAAAAATATGTTTAAAACCTACAAAAAATGCAAATAAAATCACACTGATTTTTGTGGCAGAAAAAAACCATGAGACCATAGCTTGTTGCTTACTATTATACTTTGATAGATTGTTTCCAAGCATCCATAGCTATTTTGAAATCACCTATTTTAGGATTTTAGCCATAGTAGCAAGGTAATGAACTATTTGATAAAATGCTTTGGTAGACATGTATGAAAAATGTGGTAGCATAGAAAAGGCAATGAACTTTGGAAAAAATGCCTCAAAGAAATGCGGTCTCATGGTGATGGAATGCCATGACGAATTCCATGCCAAGTAAATTGTTATGGATTGTCATGGTATTCCATCACCATGAGACCACATTTCTTTGAGGCATTTTTTCAACCAATTCATTGCCTTGTCTATGCTATTGCTTACTATTATGCTTTGATAGTTTTTTTCCAAGCATCCTTAGCTTGTTTGAAAGCACTTGTTTTAGGATTTTAGCCATAGCAACAAGGCAGTGAATTGTTTGATAAAATTCTTTGGTAGACATGTATGAAAATTGTGGTAGCATAGACAAGGTAGTGAACTTTTTGAAAAAATGCCTCAAAGAAATTTGGTCTCATGGAATGTCGTGACAAGCAAATGTAATTAGTAGCTGCTCCTAGTTATTAGTTATGCAATGTGAAGTAATTGCATAACTGCTTAGGTTGACTTTGTAAAAACTATATTGTAATTGAAAAAATTTCATCTATCAGCATCTAGTTATTAGTTATGCAATATGAAGTAATGCTTTGAGTTTGAAAGATGTGCAATGTGATGTAATCAACAATTTGAATATAAACTACAAAAATATATTTTTTACAATTAATTAGTTAAACTCTCTTGCTATGGAAATGTCTTTCAATTAAAAAAATTAGTTTTTGTCTCTTATTCAACAATTTTTTACATTTTGTCATCTATCAGCATCTAGTTATTAGTTATGCAATGTGAAGTAATGATTTGAGTTTGAAAGATGTGCAATGAAATGTAATCAAAAATTTGAATATAAACTACAAAAATCTATTTTTCACAATTCATTAGTTAAACTCTCTATTTTATTTGCTCTCTATAACTCTATTGCTATGGAAATGCCTTTCAATTAAAAAAAATAGTTTTTGTCTCTTAGTCTACAATTTTTTGTTGCTATGTGTAGAACACTACATATGGATCAACGTTGAATGTTGACTAGGGATAAATACCATGCATTTGATGAGAGAATAGCCGATAAGAGCGACATGGACAAATATCCATGTCCATGTAATGGTTGTCTTGGCGGAAAGGTGAAAACAAAAAGTCAGATTTATCAACATATGATAAGATATGGGCATAGTGGTATAAGCCCTTGGAATGTTAATTATTACGAAGATATGATAGAATGGAAGAGTGTGAGAGATTAAGAGGCAACAAACATATATGAAGTGGCACCAAACATAGATGAAGGGGCAACAATGTTAGATGAAGGGTTTGAAGTTGATAGAATGTTGAATGAGGGTCTAAATGATGATTGGTCCAAGTTGATGGAGGATGCTTCAAAGCTTGTGTATGCTAATTGTAGGTTAAGTTGTTGGACAACAATCCTTCAAATTCTAAACTTGCAAGTGGTGTTTGGTTGTAAAAATGAGAGTGTGGATCAGTTATTGGAATTATTAAGTTTGTTGTTACCACCTAACTCCACATTGCCAACAAAATGAAGTCAATGCAGAAAGGAAATCACTAAGCTAGGCTTAGGTTATGAAAAAATCCACACATATGTGAATGGTTGTGTATTATTTCACAAGAATATTGCAAGTGAGTGAATGTTTGAAATTTCATGAAGCAAGGTATAGAGAAGGGTTGGAATCAATTGTGGTTCCTAGAATCGCCACTTTCTGGTAATCCCACGATTACTTCAAATGTATAGGTGTGGAGACATTGTTGAACTTATGCAATGGCATGCCCAAAATAAGAGCACTGATGGAAAACAACATGTGCCTAGCTCTAAGATGTGGATGGAGTTTGATAATAGATGGCTTGATTTTTCTCAAGGTCCTCTTAATATAAGGTTAGGTTTGGATTTAGATGGGGCGAACCCATTCTCAAATCAAAGTACTAAATGGTCAACTTGGCCAGTGTTTTTAATAAATTATAACTTTCCTCTATGGTTAGAAACTAAACCATTTTTATTAATTCTATCATTGATTATACCAGGAAAGAAAAGTGTGACTTCAAATATAATTGATGCTTATCTAGAGCCATTATATGACGAGCTAATGGAATTTTGGAAAGGAATTGAAGCAATTCGATCTTTAAGGGATGGTCATTCAATCAAATTTACTTTAAGAGCTTCCTTATTGTTTATGATTCATGATCTTCCTACATATGGCACATTGTCTGGTCTTAGTGTTCATGGATACCATGGATGTCCTACTTGCAACTTCAAAGATTTTGTGACGCACTCAAGAATTTTGCGTAAGTGTATTTATTGTGGACATCATGCTTACCTTAAAATGGATCATATCATCAACAAAAATCATGGTTCAAAGGTCAAGAAGAGAATCATGAAGCACCATTGCTAATAACAGGTGATTACATTGTTGAGAATGAAAAAAAGAGAGTGTCATTTATTCAAAATGATGGAATTGTTGGTAGTAGATATGATCCATGTACTGAAAGTAGTATAAAAAGGTTGTGCATATTCTATAAGTTGCCATACTTTAAGGATATAGCCATAAGGATACTGTTGACTTTATGCATATTGATAAAAATATAGCCTATGCTATTATAGAAATTCTTTTTGGTGCTTTTGATACTATTTCATCATGTGAAGACTTTCAACAACTAAAGATTCATCGAAATCTTTGGGTTGAAAAATATGATGATGAAAAATATAGAAAACCTAGTGCTCCTTATGTTTGGACAAAGGAACAACATGCACAATTCTTACAGTTGATGTCTCAAACTTGCTTTCCCACTAGATATGTAAGTAGTAGTATTAGAATCCAAACTGACATTAATGGCTTAAGAGGCCTCAAGACCCATGACTATCATGTTGTAATGGAGAATATTTTACCTATTGTGGAAAATATACTAAGTTTGGAAAAGGGGCCACGATTCGTAGTTATAAGGTTGGGCCTAATATTAAAGAGAATGAGTTTACATGTATTAGATCCTTCGAACTTTGATAGTTTGAGGGAGGAGGTCGTTGAAGTCCTTTGTCTATTGGAATGGGAATTTCCACCAACAATATGTAACATTTCTATGCATCTTTTGATAGATCTACAATATGAACTAAATCATTGTGGCCTGATAAGAACAAGATGGATGTATCCTATAGAATGATATATCAAGGTTTTGAAAATAATTGTTCGTACTAGGGAAAAACTGGAAGGCAACATGTCTGAGGGATATTCAATGCAAGAGGCCATGGGATTTTCCATAAAATATATGAAGGATTTTAAAAATCTCAATCGACATGTATGGGACTATGACAAAGAAGAGACAGTTGCAGGTGAAGTATTAGAAGGCAATGGATTTCGCTTCAAGCTATCACATCAAGAAAAAAGTGAGATACATGCCTATATTCTTCGAAACACGTCTTCATTCAATAAGTGGCGCAGGTAAAAAAAATTACACAATAATTTATGTACTCAATTGCATTTACACATTTATATTATCAATCTTAGTATTTGTACGTTAATATTCTATGTAGAAAATATGAAGAAAACAATCAAGCTTGGATGCAACATCAACCTCAAAGGTGCAGACATCATGCTGATTTGATTGGAGGTGATTCTTTTCCAAAATTTGAAGAATGGATTGCTAATGCAATCAGTGATGCAAAAGAAGAAGGTCAAGCTATAAAAATGAAGGAAAGTGAGCTTTCAAAATCTCCACATTTATGGGCTACACGTTTTAGTGGAATTTGGGCCTATGGTAGTCGTTTAAGAGTGGAAGAAAAAGACCAAGGAAAGATAAATTGTGATTGTGTTGTTAGTGTTGAATTTCTTCACGAAACTAAGAATAAATTTTATCTTGTATTCATCCATCAAATTATTCTAATGGACTATGGTGAAAATAGTCCCATATTATTAAAATTTAAGTGGATCCGGCCATCTGTAGTACAATTTGATGAGTATGGATTTGTATGTGCAAATACAAGACAATTTTTATCAGAGATGGATGAGCCGTATGTTTTTCCTCTTCAAATTAACCAATTATTTCTAATTGATGATGTAAGAATCCCAGGATGGTCGTATGTCATTCAAACAGAGTCTCGTTCAAAATGAAAATTCATGGAAGTTGTTGATATAATGCTTGATGGGCAATATGTTAATTTACAAGAAACATTCGAAGAAGTGGATGAAGATGATGATAGAGTGTTTGAAGAAGACATTTTGATTACCAATGAAGAGATTGGGAGAGAGAGAATGCATTACATGTCACAGATGAGGATGAGGAAGAAAATCAAGCAGATGCAGACACGAATGATCAGGATTCTGATCTTACTAGCAATGCAGATGATTATGATGATGTTTTGTCACCTTAAGAGGTTAGCTTGTCACCTAAACTTTGGTTATATGTATGGTGTAATTTATTATTGAATGTAATAAAGATCTGAGTATAGGTATGCTTAATTCACTGTTGTTTTACCGATACATTTTTTAATGTAATCATCATTATTCTGTTGGTACATTGCATACAAAACCTAAGATGTTCACTGCTGATTTGAAGTGCATTTAAAGTTAGGTTTAATCATTCTTCTTAGTTTTATTACTTTGGTTGAAAATTTTAAATTAATTTTATTTAGTTAGAATATAATTTCTTGTATGTCCTATATGTTTTCTAGATGCAAACATATAATGAACATTTGTGATTTAATAATACATATAGATATCTTAACATTAGGTGAACTAAGTTTTGTAGAGGCAGCTGCAGCCTATCATGGCCTCGTGTTGGTGAAGAATTTAGGGGTCTCTAAACTTTGGTTGGAAGGGGAATCGCTCAACATTATAAACTATCTTTTGCTAAAATTTCCACCATCATGGTCAATTTATCATCTCATTAATGATTCAGTCTCCATCATTAATTCTTTTGATGAGATAAGAATCTCACATGTGTTTCAGGAGGCTAACTTGTTGGCTGACGAGTTAGCTAATTTGGGAGTGGTGGCTAGAAATGATTGGGATGTATTTGAGTCCTTACCACTCAATCTGAAAATATTTTCCAATAATGAACAGGTGGCACGTCTTTAAGGTGGTTGATATATAGGAAAGGCTCTTCATTTTTAATTTGTATTGGTTTATGCACATTGATTCTTGGCTCTTTCCTTTTCATAATTATCATTTAGATTTCTGAGAAATCATGGCCTGGATGCATAGGTTGGGAAGTACTTGGAATGGTAGGGTTACATGTTTTGTGGGTGTTATTTGTATTGTTTTGTGGTTAGCCAACCTTATTTTGTTTGTGTAGAAATTTGTGGTGTTGTTGGGTTCCTGCTCTCTACATGCTGCCATGGGTGGAGCTCGCTATAGAGTGGAGCCAAGCTTGTGTGAGGAGTTCCAAAGTAACAAAACAGTGAGGGAGCATTTGGAAAGGGGTGGGGTTACCCAATACATGCTAAGACTCCAAGGTCCTAATCTTGAAGCTACAGAGTTTTTGTGAAAGGATGGAATGGTAGGGTTTTGCATTATAAAGGTGTGGAGTTCAAGATTGATGAGGATTTTGTGGCAGAAGTCACTGGGCTTTCATCTTTTGGGAGGAAATTCTACAGAGATAGAGCAACTGCTAAGAAAGCCCTTGCTAATTTCTTCAAATTTGATGAGCAAAAGAAGCTTAGGGAAGTTGGGCGTGGTGGGTATGCCTGTAAGTCTCTTAAATCACCTTGGAGGGATCTTGTGTTGGCTATCATGTATTTCTTCACTTTAGAAGGTAGGTTCTCTATTGTTTATAGCTACCACTTTATGCTTCTGAATCACTTATGTCGCAAGGTGTTGGTTTCTTTTCCTTTTTATCTCTTGTTGTCTATGGAAAATGGTATTGAGGATCACCACAAAAACCCTAAGAAGGCCATTCTTCGTGAAGGCCTTAAAAATATTATGTTTTTTCATATTAAGCTTAAGTTAATCCTTGTTTCTCCTAAAACCCCAGCTCGAAAAAAGGGGGTTAAGAATTTTGGTTATGAGACGGGTGATTCTGTAGAGGAATGGGAAGGTAATTCTGCGGATGAAGACTTGGATTTTGATGAATTGTATGAGGATGGTATGTATGAGGAGGGGTATGAACCTTCTGAAGAGTGGTCAAAGGGTTATGAAACAAACATTGAGTTGAGGGATGCTATGGTGCAGTTTGGGAAGAAGAGCGCTAAGGGGAAAACCAAATTCCCCAGGAAAGATAAGGCTTCTGGTAAGAGAAAGGTGGTTTTGTCGAAAGATGTTGAGAATCCTGATCCTAGTGTGAAGCCTCCTCTAAGCCCTGGGAAGGTGGGTGTGGTGGAAAGCTCCCCTATGGCTGGAGCTTAGGGTCCTGAAAATGTGCAGGTTGTGGAAAACACCCCGATTGTGGATAATAGTCCTGGTGTGGGTGATAACCTTCCTAGGTCCATCCCTATGGATGTTTAGGGATTGAGGGTTTCTAGTGCTCTAAGGAAATTGACCCTAACCAAGGTTCCCTTGACTCTCATCTAATCTCCTTACAGGGTAAAGGGAATTCAATGAAGGCAAAGCGGCTGGAAGTCTTAGCCGATTTGGAAAACTTTCCAGACAAGCACAAGGCTAAGGTGGAGGTGGTCAAAGTGGAGGATTCCCCTACTGAGGAGGATGAGGAGCATAAATAGGAGTGTAGGGAAGACCCTGGTCATAATTTTGAGCTGAATTTTGAGCCTCCTATTAATTGGGATGAGGTAAATATGGGTATCTTTTGTAAGATGGTTGAGGATGGGATGCGTAACTTGCTTTCTCTGGTGAAATGGTTGTTCTCAGAAGTTAAGGAGCTCAATGTCCAGGTAAAGAATTGGAAGGATGTTTGTGTGGCACTGGTCTATAGCAATCAAAAGGAATGGGAAATTAAAGGTAAGGTGAAATCCATGAATGTAATGCTTGATAAATTAGTTGTGGATGTTGGTCGTCTAGGTATAACTCATGAGGAGAGGATTTCCTCTTTGGAAATGATCGTTCATAAGACTTTGGAGGAAATATTGGTTAATATTGATGACAAATTTGGTAAGCTATCAGATGATTTGAAGACTTTTGTGAACATTAGGAATAATTCCTTTAAGTCGACTACTAAGGGTCTTTCGGTTTTAAACGAGAAAGCCTTGAAATGGACTAGTAAATCCCTGGAGCTGGATGAAATTGAGAAAATTGTTGAGGATGTGAATTGCTTGAACCTGGTGGACAAGAATGTGGATTCTTCTCCAGGTATGGAAAAGGATGTGGAGGTTGGCCTGTGTTTGAGGACGAGGAGTAAGACAAAGAAAAGGGTTTCCATCGTGTTTGATGAGCTCAAGGATGTTATGGAGATGCACGAGGGGGTCATTGAGGAAAATCTGGCCTAGATTAATGTTCTGGAAAAGATGTTGTAGTTGTGCTAACTCTTTTGTTTGATCAGTGTGGGAGCTAATGTTTTTTTTGTTGGTTTACTGATGGGTTTCTTTGGTTATTTCTATTGTTATCATTTTCATTTTTTGGGTTGTGAGTTTTCTAGGCTGTCTTTTTTGCAGCTTATCGTCTTTGTAAAAGGTTTCAGGGCCCCTTCAAATCCTAATTTTCTTTATCAAAAACATTAGGTGAACTAAGCCTCCCCATTACAAACAAATAAATGGTCTCTTAGGTCTGACTAACACTAAAAACTAAAACTAAGAGACTGCAAAATTAGAAAATTGTTCAATCTTTTCAATAAAATGATATATAGAATACTACATTCATAAAATAATCCAATACCACACTACCGCAGCAGTCAATCGAGGTATGCGTGGGATGGTGAGACATATAGGTCAATGTAAAAATGCTTAATGCAATATTGTGGCAACAAAATATGAATATCGCAGGGTGGCAGTGAGAACATGGTAACAACTAAAGTAAATTGCAGCCCTGTAAGGGGTAAACAGTGACACTGCAGTATGGTGGTGAACAATCACTCAACCAATAGAATTAACTCGTTGTCTCATGAGATTCTAAAGGGGTGTGCACGGGGTGGCAGTAATGCTACCACTACCCCACAGTGGTCTTGATACATGACAGAGTGGTATGGCGGTGAACAGTCACTCAACTACTAGAATTAGCCTGTCATCCTGTGAGAGTCCAAACAGGGTGTGCGCAGGGTGGCAGTACTGTTAATGCTACCCCGCACCAGTCTTGAAATGATAGAGCGATACTGTGGTACAAGATGTCAAAGCTTTAAATGATTACACTGTTCGATTTCTCAAGATCAATGACATGTATTCAAACTTGAAATATGGGTAGATTCTGAAATATTTTGCATGAATTGACATTAATAGTGAGGTGACAAAGCTCAGCAGCAAATATTACTTGGACTCAATGACATTTTAGCAATCATTCACAAAGCTCAGCGTACCGGAGGCAAGGGAGTTCAAGCGGGAAAACTCTGCAGCTATTATTTCATCGAGTAAGTTCACAAAACCCTCTATGTATAAGAACTGAATTTGCTTCTACAAGTAAACACTTAAAGAGATCAAGTAGGAGTAAATTCTTCCTCATGCCACCCAAAAGAATTCAACTTGTGAGTGAAAAGGAAGAGTCCATACTTTCTAAATCAAAGAAGAGGTCCCTACAACAATCCATTTTATATGTGTTACCTAATTCTATAAACAAAGGATTCAAAAAGGTGTTTAAAGATACAACCCATGGATGTAGAGACCCAATTATCCCTATCTCAGGGTGGGATTTTTTTTGGTACTTCTATGAAAAAATGGATGATAAGATTCTAGTTTTGAATCCTTGGACCTTAGATTTGGCCAAATTGATAGTCTCAAATGTCTTCGTAGATGTTGAGTTTATTAAAGTATTGGCACAATATTATCACCTGACTACCAAGACTATAAGAATTCCAAATGGTTCACCATTAGTGATGCTGACTAAAGAAGCAATTGTAGATTGTCTTATGTTAAATAAGCAAGTTATCACTAAGATTGAATTGGATAGAAGTGAGGAGGATTATAGGAGATTGAGAAAAACCTCTAGGAGTGATGAACTTCCTTTACACATGAAAAGGGGTGTAAACAATAGGAGGATACCTATATCCCCCTCCCAAATTGAGACATTTTCCATAGAAGACTTCCAAGTATATTTCAAAAGAACTTATTTTTCTTTGTACCAAGTGCTTGGAATATATTCTAAAGAGAGGATGCCAACTTATCTCATGATGATGGCAATGAAGATACAAAATCCTGAAGTCAAAATTGAGTATGACTTTGCTACTGAAATTGAGAAAGGGCTACATGAGGGGTTTTTGCAAGTAAGAGAGAACTTAGCTCCCATCACTTTCAAGAAATACTCTCTGTTGTGTCATTTTATATTGTACCATAATAGAAATAGATGGACTAAAATAATGTGTTTGGGAATAATTGATGATAAAGGGAATAGGTTGCCTATACAAAACCGATGTTACATCTAGGATAATAGATGTGAAAATAGTGATTATGTAATATTTCATGATGATTTCATAGTAAAGGTCATGGCCACTCTTGGTCATATTTCACCAATATTTCCTAATAAAATCATGCAAGTATTAAGACCTTTAGCATTGAAGCCAGAGAAGGGACACACTCACAATTTTGGTGACTGGTTCTTCTTAGTAGACCAAATAGTAGTAAGGGTCTATGGGTGTCCTCAAGCCCTGCAATTTTTACCTAAATTTGTTTGTATTTGAATTTCTTTTTTAGAATTTATGTGGAAAATGTTATGGATGGAGCTGGATGTTATGAAAATACAAAAAAAGGGGACATTCCTCCCTGACTTAACTGAATGTGAGGAGCTATTTGTAGGGTTTGACACTCTTGAAGAATTGCATAACTATTTGAAGATGGGGTATTCATTGAATTCATGAGGAGAAAGGGTATTTGATTCTGAAGGGCATATTAATTTTATAATGGAGACACTTCTCACTAAAGTTAGTATTACCCATGTAATGGATTATGAAGAAGATGTAATAAGAAATTTCTTTACATCTGATGAAGTTTTTTAGAGGAAGAGGAAGTGGGAAATCATAAAGAGGCTTCAGGAGAGAAGAAGAAGAAAAGGGACACTAGATTCCAAGGATTCTATGTTGAAGAAAAGGATCCTATCAAAAGGATGAATGTAATAATTGACAACTTTGAAAGATTATATGTTGAACCAGAAAAGAAACCTGAGGGTTAGTCTTCAAAACCCTCCGAGCTGCGCATCAAACCAAGTGGTATTGTAATCACAGAGCCCCTACCAGACACTGCCACAATACAATTAGAATCATCCCCTGAGAAACCAAGTCCTAAAAGGTAGAAGACACATGGAGTGGCCCCCTTAGTGGCATATGAAATAAGTGAAGGAGTAGGGGATACTGAAGAGGTAGTTGATGTACTTTTGAATTTTAAATATGATGAAGTTGATCAACCATCGCCTAAGCTTGCAATTGATGCTCACAAACCAAAAGAAAGAGTGAATGTACATGGGCATAATGATCAAGAAGTACATGATGATGAAAGGGTGATTGTTTCCCTTAGATTTATTGAAGCTGATGAATTTATTCAAACTCCTGAGTTTAAGGATTTTTGGTTTAAGATGAAAATGAAAGAATTTGAGGAGAGACTCAAATTAATAAGATGAGCACTGAGGAGTCACAACATGATTGGATTGTTTCCCAGACTCTTGAAGAACTCAGGATTAATGAAATTACTATTAGCCCCCAAGAAGCAAGAAAATTGGTCTTAGAAAGCAATATACTAATTATTCCGAGGATGGAGTTAAAAAAGATATTCTTACTGGATCAAGTAAGAAGCCAAGAAGATCCCATGTTGGTTTCCAAATTCAATTCAGATAAATGAATGAGTGGCACAGGTTACAATCCAAGACTTGAAACCCTAGCCTTTTGGACAAAAAAAAGAATAGACAAACCAAGATTGCTTTATGTTGTAAAAGAAATGAGAGGGACTGTCATGGTAAAGACACTTTAAGACACATCAACATTGGAGGCAGCTACTATGACAATGCACTCAACAATTTTTACTAGAGATGTGGTTAAAGCTATGGAGCTTAGATTGGAAAAATGTGAGAAAGCACTGACTAGTCTAAATGATGAAGTGAATAGGTTATTCATAGAAAATGTGAAATTGAAAGAGTAGTTGAAGGGAGAAGGTCCTTTCCAAAGCACAAAATTAATAGTATACCAGCCCCCTGCCATCCAGATTGATACAGGTGCAATCACTATTGAACAAGTAAATATGCTAAAACACTTGAAATTGAGAAGTTGAAAAAGACTAATGAAAAACCAAAGGAAAGAGAAAAGAGAGAAACCCTCAGGGTATTAGAACAAATCTTGGAGCATAGGGCTAACTAATTATGGAAAAATTGGAAAATTTGTATGAATGTTATGTCTCCTTGTCACAAGTAGTTGATCAGATAAAGGCCCATGTACCTATATTGGACCCCTTATTCAATAAATGGCAACCTATACATCACACCTTAACGAATTTGTGCAAAATTTTACAAAGAAGTGTTGAGGCCCCCACAACTTTAAAGCCTACTAATTAAATGGTCCAAATGGTCACAGATGAATTTCAATACATGTTTGTAGAAGACCAAAAGATCAAGGAAAGAATGGATTCATTTCACACACTAAAGTAGTGGTTCATGCCTAAGATACTAAGGGATGATGACCAACTGAAAGGCTCCAAGGATTGGATAGATTAGTTTAGAAAAAAATTTCCCAACTGCCTCACTAATTTATAGAAGGATGGTGACATAAATATTCACCGCCTCAATTTAACCTTGGATGGAATAATTGCAATGGATGTTGGATACTCAAAATTCATCACAGATAGCAAAGGGTTATTAGACAACAAATGGAAGAGTCACTTAGACAACACAAAAAAAATCTAGGAGTACAAATGGCCTCATGATTACATGGTGTACAAATGGGAGCAGACATATCTAGCTCCCCCAGAAGAATAGGCCTTGCACTGAAGTACCAAGCCTTGCAGATACTATCATGGAGAGAGGACCTTGCCAGATCTAAATGATCATGGGTACCTTACAATTAGTAATGAACTTCAGTATCTTGCAAGTGCTCTGGACTTCAACATCTAAAAATTTCTCTTCACTTCTCATTTTTCATTGCTTTTATGTAATCCTATGTAAACAATGATAATTAAGAATTTTTTATTTATGTTAAAAGTGGGTAACTAAAAAGACACTTTTGACATGTTAGTCAGGACAAAAATTTGAAACGTATTGTAAAATATTTTTGAAGATCAATAGAATGAATTTATAATTGGTGGCGACTTTTGGTTTCAATTGTTTGTTGAAGTGAATTAATGAACGTTATCTTGTTGTCTCTAGTTCGATATTTCCTTGTTATTTAAATCAATATATCAAGGGTATATTTGGTTTATCAAAACACATTTGTTGTCAAACAATTCATTTTGTACTAAATTTTGGTGTCAAATCTTTGGTAATTATGGTTAGTTTCATTACATTCAAATTTTGAATTCTAGGAAATTATATACAGTAAATAGATTGATGGTTGTTTGGATAGTGAAATTAGCTCTCTTAGAAATTAACTGAAATATCTTGTATTGAAATATCTAGAAGGGTTATTTTAATTAAAAAGGATTTTGTGGTTATTTTATACAAGGATTAAGAATGATTTTATAGTGCAGCTAGCTTGCTATTTTCATTCAAGATACAAGTCATGATCAAAGTCAAGCACATATCAAGAAGATGGTACTCTACTTCAAAACCTCAACCTCACTTAGTTTAGTCTACTTACATGGGGATATTAAGGAAGTTCCTAAATAATTAATATATATCATTTGTTGTCTGTGAAGGAGAATCTTGTGAGATCCAATATGGCAGTGGATCAATATTTGGTTTCTTAAGTAAAGATGATGTCACAGTTGGGAAACTTGTTGTGAAACTTCAAGTTAGTAATTTTTGGATGTTAAGGCTTCTCAGTTGGATATCAAAGATCTTTTCTTGTCAACTTAATTTGGAATTTATGTATAAATGGATTCTTTCATGGTGCAAGTCTTTACTAAGAAAACACATGAACTAGGGTTGACATTCTTGTTGTCCAAGTCTGATGACATTCTTGGGCTTGGTTTCCAGGAATTTTTTGTTGATAATGTTGTTCCAGTCTGGTTAGTGTTGATAGCCTTCATTCTATAATATGTCAACTTCGTTCTATAATTTGAGCGTATCACCTTTCTTAAATTTTGAACAAGGTTATGAAATCAAGGGTTCAATATGCACATTTCAGGCCTATGTTGAACACTTTGTTTAAGACATTTGTTGTCAAGGCTACAATTTTTTAATTGATTTATCTTTTTGTTGTGTTTGGACTTTCTTTTGTAACTTGCAATATGTAATGCACTTGTATTCTCTCTGAATTGAGACTAATATTAATTTTGTTGGTTGTATTGAGGCACAACTTCATTCATGGTGGAAAAGGCAACAGCCTGTTGCTCATATCAAATGGTACGTTGCATATAAAGGAGGAAAGATTCTAGCTAGGTTATTTTTTATTGCATTGAAGGAGAGAGCTTCATATATGGGACATGATCAACACTCTCCTTGGATTCTACACATTACAGCTTCCTCCAGGAAGATTGCCCACACTGTAGAAGTTTTAAGAGATGAAAGAGGCATGTGCTCACATTGAAGGGATTCAAGCATGCGTTTCCATCATTGCAAAAGTTTTTTGGAGAAGTTTCTTTCTTGTAGTCATTTATGTTCAATATTGTAACTCAGATTTTTAGTCTTGTGACTGAAAATAACAATTGTAATACTCTATTTCTAAGCTATAACTAGAACACCTTTCTTTTATTAATAAAGCTCACTGATTTTTCCTTCTCAATGATTGTCTTATTGTGTACAACTGATGATTGATGTGTATTTTTGTGTTTTATGCTTAAATCCTCAAATATCAGTCAATTAAAATGATTAAATATACTACCAATTGACCGAAATCAGTGAACAGTGAATAAATATGACTAGATATATGATCATTGAAATCAGTGAATAAAAATGACTAAATATACTACCAAATTGATCAAAATGATGATTAAAATGAATGACTAAATACATTACCAATGCACAAAAATCAGTGAATAAAAATGACTAAATAAGTGACCATTTAACAACCATCAATGACTAAATATATTAGTGAATTAAAAAATGACTAAATAAGTGACCAAATTACAACAATCAATGACTAAATCAACAACTAAATAAGTGACCAGTTAAATATACCAGTGAATAAAAAATGACTAAATAAGTGACCAGATTACAACAATCAATGACTAAATATATCAAAACAAGTGACCAGATTACAACAATCAATGACTAAATCAACGACTAAATACACTACCAAATCGATCAATAAAAACAACCAATAAATGAATAAAAATGGTTTAGTCATCAATCTAGTCATGTTATATATGACTGGCAATAAACTACTAATGGTCACATGACCAAGTTTAGTCATTTATAAGCAGTTTTTAGTAATTTATTGTTGTTTATGTTGTTGGAATCAAGGAACACTGAGAGGGGGGTGAATCAGTGTTCTACAATTTTTAACTTTATTGATTTGATCCTTAAAGTACTAATAACATTCAACCAAAATAAAGATGCATGAACATAAGACAAGTAACCACAACACCATAACACAAGGATTTTTATGTGGAAACCCTGTTAGGAGAAAAACCACAGTGGAGGTTAATCCATAATATTATCTGAGTATACTCAAAAGGAAAATTTACAAAATGGGAATGCACTTGCATTCAGGCACATTCCCTAGAGCTCACTGCTCAAAAATAGAAAGGCTCACTTCCTTACAAAAGGTTTGAATTACATCCAAAAGAGTTGAACTGAGATAGTAGCATCTACATATGTCTGATTACAGTTCCGGTTAGGCTCATCATTCGATTTTTGGACCTTCTATCTAATTCAACACTTCTGCTCTACTCTACTTCAATTCACTTCACAAAATCCTCTTTTGCACAAGTGAAACTATGCATAATCACTCTTCAATCCTCCTGATATTTGCAACATACATCCAAATGATATAATGAATCACTTATATATATCCGCAAGTAAAGATTTAATCGCAACATGTCGGCTTCAACAAAACATAAAAAATATTTACAAATTGTCGGCTCAAATCATGAATAATATTCAATGCGCATCTACCAAAGTCGGCCACAACATAGTTAGGACCCAAATAAAAATGTTCAAACACAAAAACACTTAAATAATTAATCCTCGCATATCCACAACACACTATATTGACTTAGTCAACCTTCATGCACTGATGAACAGAAAATTAACCAATCAGATCTTCTAACTTGCACACAAATCGATACGAGGCACTAAGATTCACAGATAACATAGATAACACACCAAAAAATCTTCCCTAAGATCCACAACTCAAAATACTAATAGAAAATTCCATGTGCATCGAAGAACACAAAACTGTCAGATGCTTTATTCTAACTTGACTATCTTTGTTTTGTCTGCTGATATGACTGAATGATGACATGTGGATCGACTAACTAACTAGGGTTGCCATCAATGACAACACCAGAAAAAAATTGCATGTGTCTCTTGCCAACAATATCCCCCTTTGGCATTGATGGAAACACTTAGTGAAAAATGACTAAGTGTCGGATCAGTACCAACATGAATTACACTGTCAACTCCAAAACTTCAAAAAGATCTTCAATCACAACTCAAAACTACAACTCCTCTTTATATGAATATACATTTTTCACCGTACTACTCTCCGCCTTTGACATCAATGGCAAAGATGGGAAATTTGCATACTAAAAATCAAACAAAAACTTCAAACTACATGTGTACAAACTTGCTTCTACAACTTACACAAACTTGAAAATATTTGCAAAATTGGTCTTCACTAAGCTCAAACTTGTGTCCCAACCTTTCTTGAGACTCTCCAAAATCATCATGTGACCATAGAATAAATAAGATTGCATCTTTGCAGATTCAAGATTCACTAGATCACTGACTGCCATAGCATCTTGTGCTTCCTTCAATGCACTCAACATTGTTTCCATCTTCGAACCAATTAGGCCTCTAAGCTCACAAGCTCTTTCCACAATTCTTTCATTATCATGCTTCAAACTCATTATTTTTTCAAATAGAGATATAACCTAACCTTCTCGCTCTCCAACAGAAACAGTCAAAGGATTGAAAGCATCAGAAATAGCAGCTAACTATTTCTCATGATCCTTAATCATTTTCTCATTGTCCTCAATAAATTTTGACAAAGATAAACATGACTTATAGATCTTTCCACCTTCAGATAGAGAATTTTAAATATTCTTCACACAGGTAACTAACATAGATTTATCATTATCTATCATTCCCTTCAATCTACTAAACCTTTTAGCATCAAACTCCTTTTGAACCTTAACCACGGCTGACTTCTCAAGAGACTCAAAATGAGTACTTATAGATTAATAAGCTTCTTCAGCTCACCGGAGGGAGAACCAGATGAATCCTTAACATGAGTAGGCATGATTCTCTCCAGAACACCATATGCAAGACTCAATATCTCACTATCCTCAATGTGAGACTTCAACAATTCTTCTCTATCCTTCACCTGCGCAAATGATGCAACTTTCAATTTCTAAATCAGAGACAAGGTAGACAAATTAATAGGACCTTCACCCAATTCAAGGTAAAACTCTTCCTATTGCACTTCCATAGATTTCTTCACTTCCTCTGCAGTGTCTCTTGCTTCCACTGGAACTTCCTTTATTCAACCTTCTTTCCTTCAACTACTATTTCTTTAGCTACATATTTTTGCTTGTGTTTAGGAACTTCAACTTCTTCACTTGACATCTCTTTTTCTTCAACCGACACAACTTTAGGAGCTTCAGTCTCCATAGGCACTTCTATATCATGCACATCAGGAGGAATTTGAGTGTCTTCAACTGTAACTTCTTCATTTACCTCTTCATCCACTAGACCAAATGTAGTACCTTCATCATGCATTTCTTCAGAGACAACATTGATTCTATTCTTTAACAAGACTTCTTTTAAAATTCTTCCAGTTTCTTTTGCTACCTCTTCAGTCCTACCAATCATAAGCTTGTTTACTCTTGTTTTTCTCTTGAGAACCTTCTTGGCTTCATTTAGGATTGACTTCATATCCTCAATAGACATTACTGAACAAGTTTGCAAGAATTCACTCTCTCATTTGCTCTTCTTCAACTCTTGCACTTACTCTCCTCATTTCGAGAATTTCATATAGTTCTTTAGGTAATTGAGACATTATTTCAACGAGAGTCATACTGAAATTGTTCAAATACTTTATTGTAGCCTCCTCAAGAACTCTTTGACCAACACTATCAAAAGTTTCATACCATTCACATAATGGCTTAGGATTACCATCCTTGATTATACCTCTCTCAACTTCCTTTACAGACATACCTAGTTTTTCATTTTTCACTTTCTTCTTTGCTTTATCTTCTTCACTGGAGGGCTTTTCCTTACTGACTGTTGTTTCTTGGGTTCCGATATGTGGTGCAGGAGCACCTGGCAAAGGACTATTTTGTTTTTGAGTTCTTTAATTTTGTTGTGCTATCATAAGGTCATGTTGACCATTATTTTAGGTGCTTAGTGTGTTTTTGAACTTTTGGAAAGAAGGTTACAAGTATTAAATAATTTTACAACATCATATTGCTAGGTTGGCAAAAATTGTTAAATGTCTGAAAACACAGCGGGGTTTACAAAAGTTATTTTTAGGTCATCTTAGCCTCAACCCAAGAACCTAAATTGTTGGGGAGGCATATTTAAGGCATTCCACGACCTTTTTGAGGGGTTAGAAGTTTTTTGTACAGACTATTTTTCTAGAAATTGAAGAAAACAACGTTCTTGTCTTATTTTTCTATTTTTCTATTCTTGTTTGTGTGACAGCAGCTTAATGAATTAAAAGAGGCATTTTGTAGGTTTTTTTAGCATGTAGAGAGGCCTCTAGAAGTTTTTTTGGCACATTTGATAGCTTTTTCCAATGCTTTCATCCATTCTTGTAAATTTTGTGTTTTTCCCTTATTTGTTGTTTTGACTGGTACTATGTAAAAATAGAGTTCTAGGTTGCATTCCCTCCGTACCAGGAAGTATGGAATTGTTGGGAACGTGGTCAGGCTCCATCTATGTACATATTTTAGTGGTAGGTGTTATGTTTTCTTTGGTTGCAGGAGTTATGAGAAAAGCCTTGCCCTAGGCGAGCCAGTGAGGACCCGGCTAGGAAAGGCTGCAGAACAGCGCGAATATCTTGCAGGGGAGAAAATATTTTTGAAAAATTATTTTTGGAGAATTTAGAGGAAGTTCTTGGCCACGTATGGTGCCAAGGAGGAGAGCCCAACAATTCATTTAGGAGGATAACTTTTCACCAGTCCTAAAACTGGTTCTGAACAGTTAGAAACCCTAGTTTTCTAGGCAATGTTTGCATGAGGGTAGAGTACGGCCTGGACAGAGCCAAGACCCTAGAAATATTGAAGTTGAAGGCAAGGGAAACACATTTCCTAAGCCAAGAACCACATTTCTTTGGTGGGTTTAGGATGGAAAAGCAATTTACCCCTGTTCACAGACCAAATAGTGGCTCAAGGGTCAAACCTATGGAATAGGCTTCATGCAAGCGTTGGTAAGATGGAGTCTTAGTGAAGTTTCAGGAACCCTAGGAGGTTGTTTTGGAGCTTTGTAAAACATTCCCTCACCCCTGCAAGATTCAATCATGCATTGAGGGAGGATTAGTCTTTTGGATGCATAAAAGGCTAAGGAAGAAAGGAGTCATAACACCAAGATTTGGCTTGGTAGTTGCAAACTTGACAAGATAGTGAGGTTGGCAGGAGAACCAGGGGAACTTAGACAAGGTAGAGTTCCTATAGGTTAGGGTGGAACAGCATTTTCACCAAGGAGGTCTATGACAAGGCCTAGTGCAGGAATCTGTGATTGCTTCCTGCAGCATCTGAAAATAGTGTGTTTGATTCCTGCAGCCTCCAGGAATCTGTGATTGCTTCCTGCAGCCTCCCTATCAATATGCTTTATTTCTCTCACTTCTTCATTAGATTTTGTCTCTTCATCTTCTGAAACAGCTATATAAACTCTTGTGCTCTTATCCTTCTTCCTATTACCAGATGCCTTGACTTGAGCTTTCTCATGACTTGTCTTCTTTGCAAGACCAAATAAGGGTGCAAAGGTCCTTGTGGATCTAGTTTGGGCAGAAGATGTTGCCAGACTAGCAGATTCAGTTTTAGCAAGCTCTTTTTTAGCTTCTTTTTAAAGCGCAAAGTGACAAATGAAAAATAGAAATTACCTTTTATCATTCCCACACCTAACCTTTTTAACACAATAAATGCTTTTACCCTAACTCATCTGGATACCTTGTTTCTATACACTATGAAAGATAACTCTTCTTTGGACCTTCAACTCTGCATAATACACTCTCTAATTGTTTTAATAGCATCTGTATCAATGCAAATGCAATCACTGCACTCATCCACACCTCGGTGTCAATTACCGACAGGGGGTTAAAGGATTTTCTTGACAGCTCCCCCTAGGCCAAAGGCCTAAAACTAATTCCCGGAGGAATTACCAGAAGCAGATTCTAGTGTTGGCTCATTTCTTGCAATAGATGGACTCTTCTTCACCCATGTATTCTTCATTTACTTCCTAATCTCATATGTAGTGACTTTTCTTTTTCCCTTTTCATCCTTCTGCATGTTTCTTTGATTTACCAGACCGCTGCTGCAAATATAGCAATATGATCAGATTTGTTGCAATTGTAGCACAACACATTTCTCTGTCCAAACCAGTTGTTCCATTGATTTTCTCTTGATATGCACTAGTTAGAAATATGGCCAAATCTATTGCATGTATAACATCTAACATCTCTATAAAGTTGTTCATCATATTTCTACATTCATTTGACTTATGACCATATGTATTACAAATATAGCACTGGCCTGAGAATGATGGACCACTTGGATTCATTCTGCTCCTACAATGTGTCGACATATGACCAAATTTATTCCAAACAAAATAGTGACCATTGAATCTTTGAGCATTAGGTTATCTTACCGGATACCTTCCAGATTTTTTCATCTGATTTCCTTGCCTAAATCTCCTTTGTCCAAAATTGGAACTTTCTCCTTTCTCATGTCCAAGACCTCGTTTGTCACCTTCAGTCCTCTAACTTTTAATCAGTTCGTCAAGCTTGGCTGAGATAATCTTGAACTTCTCCTTGAATTCATTTGCAGTAGCAAGTTCATCTCTAAGATCATCAATCTGCTTTTCAAGCTCTTCTTCATTATGTATGGATTGTTCCAATTCAAGCTCCAACTGATTGAATCCATTAGTAATTCGGTCACATTCTTCAAATTTCTCTTTCAAGGATTGGGCAAGCTTCTCTTCATTCTTCTTTTTGTCTTCAATCTCCTTGGTCATCCTCATCATAATAGATTCCATCTCATGGTTCAGGACTGCATTATCTCTTGAAAAAATTTCACATTCTTTTGTCTTTTCCTTCAGGGTTTGACTCAGTTGTTCATCTACAATACGTTTATTGTCTTCCTGCTTGAACTTATCATAGAGTTCCCTTCTCTTCTCCCTGGACTTATTGATTTTTTCTTTCAATGACTCAATGAATTCAGCATTCAAGATATTTGCTTGCAATTCCTTGACTTCGGATTTAGACTGATCAAGATCATCTAGGGCCACCAAAAATTGTTGAAGACTGCTTGAATCCATTGAAACACTTTCCAAGATCTTCCCCAAGTTGTTAAACTTCTTTCGAGGAACTAGGCTCTGATACCAATTGTTGGAATCAAGGAATGCTGAGAGGGGGGGTGAATCAGTGTTCTACAATTTTTAACTTTATTGATTTGATCCTTAAAGTAATGATAACATTCAACCAAAATAAAGATGCATGAACATAAGACAAATAACCACAACACCATAACACAAGAATTTTTATGTGGAAACCCTGTTAGGGGAAAAACCACGGTGGAGGTCAATCCACAATATTATCTGAGTATACTCAAAAGGAAAGTTTATAAAATGGGAATGCACTTGCATTCAGGCACACTTCCTAGAGCTCACTACTCAAAAATAGAAAGGCTCGCTACCTTACAAAAGGTTTGGATTACATCCAAAAGAATTGAACTGAGATAGTAGCATCTACATATGCCTGATTACAGTTTCGGTTAGGCTCATCAAACAATTTTTGGACCTTCTGTTTGATTCTACACTTCTACTCTATTCTACTTCAATTCACTTCACAAAATCCTCTTCTGCACAAGTGAAACTGTGCATAATCGCTCTTCAATCCTTCTGATATTTGAAACATACATCAACATACATTGAACATACATCCAAATGATATAATCGATCACTTATATTATTTGCGACTAAAGATTTAATCACAACATGTCGGCTTCAACAAAACATAAAAATATTTACAAATTGTCGGCTCAAATCATGAATAATATTCAATGTGCATCCACCAAAGTCAGCCACAACATAGTTAGGACCCAAATAAAAATGCTCAAGCACAAAACACTTAAATAATTACTCCTTGAATATCCACAACACACTATATTGACTTAGTCGGCCTTCATGCACTGATGAACAATAAATTAACCAATCGAATCTTCTAACTTGCACACAAATTGATATGAGGCACTAAGATTCATAGATAACATAGATAATACACCAAAAAATATTCCTTGAGATCCACAACTCAAAATACTAACAGAAAATTTCATGTGAATCGAAGTGCACAAAACTGTCGGATGCTCTATTCTAACTTGACTATCTTCATTCTGTCTATCGGTATGACCGAATGATGACGTGTGGATTGTAACTAACTAGGGTTGCCATTAATGACAACACCAAAAAACATTTGTAGTGTCTCTTTCCAACATATGTACTAGTGCATGAGAAGTTAATTTTGGCAGTTACAAAGAATGTTGGCAGTTTATCGTGTCACTGGTTGTTTAAGCACAGACATTTAATGTTACTCTAGTGGTTAACAGACCTCCCTCCTGGAAATTTTGTTAACCATGGCTTCTCCAACCGCTAGGAGATCATGGTTAGCTCATAGAACCCCCACCGTTATGAAGTGGCCAACGAAAGTTTATGGGTTGCGAAAGTGAAGGAGTTGACAACCTTTATTTGCATATGTCAATGGTAGAAAAGAAAGAACCGACAACCGTGATGGAACAAGGGGGTTGACTATATGTGAAGTTGACGTACCTTGTAGGTACTACCTGCCAAGTGTTAAATGCCGCCCAAACAAAAAAAAAATTGTCAGCAGAAAAATAAAAATAAAAACCCACAATATGTATTATAATTGCCCCAAAAATTAATAAATACTTATTGCCCCATAAACTATAAATTTGCAGAAAATTATATTGCAAAAAAATATTTTTAAAATAATATTTTCTTCAAATCATACCTTGTGCAAGGTGGTCATATGACTATCCTGCTAAAAATAATTTTCCCCTAAAACAACTTTCACTTAATATAGCCAAATTTTATATCAAAACTCATGCAAACAACCTCTCGGACGCAATGGAAAGGTTATTTTTTGCCAAAAATGCTAAAGTTGTTCACCAGATTTGAGCTTCAAACCCTTGTTTTCCAAAGTTGCAAATGGTGACCAAACTAAGTGAAACAAAAGCCAAATCTGACTTTCTTGAGCCTCCTGGATGTAATGGGACAGCCAAAAATACTCCCACTATAGCCAAAAGTGATGCAATCACTAGATCTCACCAAAGAGCATACATGTAATATAGGATTAACAAATCTTTGCAAACCATTTCTGGTTCTCAAGATCGTGTTGAAACGCAAGAGAAGAGCATGCAGGGAATTTGCAAGATCATTAAAGAAACTCAAATCACAATAGAAAACTTGATGGTAGAAACTATCCAATGAAAAAAGGAAGGGGATTGCAAGATTCAAAGATCTAATACCATGTTGAAGTGAGCAACCAAGATCTTCAGTTTGCAACACCAAATAACCTCCACAAGAGATAGAGATAAGCAACAATGGAAGATGTTATTCCACCAAACAAGAATTGCAATATGATCAATATGTTATGTTATACAATTTAAAATATGCTAGAGATGCCTTGCTTATAAAGGCAAGGATGAGAGACAGGATAAGACAAGTGTCTTAATCCTATCACATGAGACAACTAACTCATAACTACCTAGGATAATGTAAATTCTAGATAAGACAACTAAGACTTCTAGAAGAATTCTTATGTCCTAAGTAAACTTAACATGTGAACTAAGTACCCTAAGTCCCTAGTAAAGAATTAAATAGTTACAAGACTTTATTCACACCAACAATGAAAATCCTTACAACAACAAACTTAGATCTAGAACAAACAATGCTTATCTCACACCCTATTGGCAACACACATTGCCAAAAAAATACTGAAAAACTCACCAAACTTCACAATGGTAAAAAGTGATGTTTCCAACCATTATAAATGATCAGACGAATAGTAATGAAAACAAAAAACAAGACTCCTACAATAGCAAACTAAAATCACAAACTGCACCTAATCAACACCAACCACACTTGCAACCTGAAACAAAACAAACATACAATCTAAAAATTTGTATAAACTAAAAATCTTGGAGCTCCAATGCAATCCCCATGTGAAGTTTCCCTCAAGAACCAAAGATTTTTCATCCTCTTATTCTAGCAACCTATTGGTTTTCTTCCACATAAGAAGTTTGAACACAATATTCTCATGAAGATAAAATGATATGAGATGAATGAATTCCAAAATAGAAATTTTGTAAGATATATGTGCCCAAAACCCCACACCCTCTTTTTGGGAGCAAAAATAAATTCAAATTTTCCAGTTCAACCCACAATGAAATTGCCAGCCAAACATAGTGAGTTGATTGTTACCAAATATGCTTTGTAAAAAGGTGTCAAATGCCTCTAGAAATTTAAAACAACCCCCATTGTTGGTGGTATTAAATTTCATATTTAATTATCCTGTACGATGTGAGTAATTAGGATAAAATAAACAGTTTCCCTATGATATTTCCTATTAACCCATGAGAAATGAGATGGGATTGTAGAGAAGGGGGATTCGCTACTCATGAGTTCTCTTCATTTAGAGAGCCTCACGGGGTGAACTTAACTAAACTACCTCAGGAACAATGTGAGAGTTCTAAGATCATAAAGAGCAAGTCACGAAGATTCTCTAGACAAACTAACAAGCTCTCGGCAAAAAGATAGCAATGTAGGAAATGGACGACAATGCAGCGCGCTAGCGCCCCAAGGGCACGTTGTTGTCTCATATGGACCAAAAAGAAAGTATATCACAAAAAATGGCAAAGTGACTACTTCTACTCTGATTTCTAGGAACTTTTAGAATGTAGAAAAAGTAATAGGATGTAATAGAATTGAAATAAAGTAAAGTAGAAAAGATAAAGATAAAGAGAAGAAAGGAAAGAAGATGCTCACAACAATCTACGTAATGAAGCCTCCAGCTAGTAGATATCTTCAATACCTACGTTTGTAAGATTTGGAGAAAGTGTTGGGACTGTATAGGGGTTTGCCTCAATCAAACCCTCGTTTTGGTGTTCCCACCTCCACGGACATCCAGATAGAAAGAAAGGGTGTAACCGAAATGGAAAAAAATGTGTGGTGAAAGCAAAACCCACTTAGGAGTAGAACCCGCACCACCAAGTATGAGTGATAAAAGCAATCCCCATTCGAGGAGGAGAACCCATATCACGAAGTAAGGATGCAATAAATAGGGGATGTGTGAAATCCCAAGATGCTCTCTAGCATGAAGTGAAGAGAGATAGAGCTGCA
This sequence comes from Sequoia sempervirens, assembly GCA_007258455.2. Classification (NCBI taxonomy): domain Eukaryota; kingdom Viridiplantae; phylum Streptophyta; class Pinopsida; order Cupressales; family Cupressaceae; genus Sequoia; species Sequoia sempervirens. Next base: position 128,173 of record VDFB02063644.1, on the reverse strand, counting down.
AGAGCCAAAGGAGCTACAAAGAGGGAGACAAAGAGAGCTATAAAAGCCAAGGGTGTGATGGAAATAGGTGCAATGAGAGCTTGAGAGTGCTATAGAAGGATGTTATAACAAACAAGAGAGTTTTGCAAGAAAGAGCAAGATGGTAGAATGCTTGAGAGAGAAGCCAAGAAGGAGAGGAAGCTAGAAGTAGAAGAGTGGAGCTAGAAGAAGTTAGAGGATGCAAATAGAGTGAAAAGACTACTTTGAAGGAGAGAAAAGAAACTTCTCCAGTCGTTACAAGGCATCTTGGGCTGTTACCACCGACAAAAGGTGAAGACAAGTGGCAAGTATGCTCGAAGACAATTGTTTGAGTGTTGAAACATCATAGGACACTAGTGCAGTGTGCGAACGTCCATGCGGCGCACTAATTTTTGGACATATCACGCTATAAAACAACGAGAACGAAAAAGCATAAAGTCTTATGCAAAGCTGACACACAAGGGTAACTGTTGAAAAGGAGTGCTAAGAATCTTGAGAAGTGAAAAAGTCTGATGGAGTGGACACTAAAGCAAATGCAAGGATGTATGTGAAATTCCAAGGGGTGCAATTTTACGACTATACATTTTTCCCCCACTTTAGCGAGCATATGAATCTACATTAATATGCACACTAAAGGAAATCTACAAAACATAAATAACATCATATGTCAAAAGGATACTATAGAGGAAGCAGACAACTCTTTGAACCATGGAAGCATGCCCCCAGATTGAAGACTTGCAAAACCAATATATTAGACAAGAGAAACCTACACCAAACGACAATGTTAGAACATAAAAAACTAAAGGATTTGATTCAACAAAGTGAAAGAGACCTCAATGTAGAAGGTTGTCTCAGTACTATGCGTTGTCCCCAAATTAAGAACAATAACACATAGAATAATTCTAAGATGAAGAGAGAAAGAGCATATAATTAGGATGAAGAAGATGTAGATCTTTGATCCAGTATATACAATTGCGAAGAGAGAGAATTTAAGAATGTAAGCACCTCACAAGTCTGCAGACCTGCAAGGAAGGTGTCCTCCAAGATCTCTCACATGAAGGATACCTGGAAAGGTGCCTTACAAACTCATAGACCTGCAAGGAAGGTGTCCCCCAAAATCTCTCACATGAAGGATACCTAGAAAAGCACCTTATAGATCCACAAGCCTACAAGGGAGTATCCCCCAAGATCTCTCACATGGAGGAAGCCGGGAAAGCACCCTACAAAACCATAGACCTGCAAGGAAGGTGTCCTTCAAGATCTCTCACATGAAGGAAACGTAAAGAAAGTGCCCTACAGACCTGGAGACCTATAAGGAGGTATCCCCCAAGATCTCTCACATGAAGGAAAGCCAAAGAAAGCACACTACATACCCACAGACCTATAGGGGAGCGACCCCCAAGATCTCTCGCATGGAGGAAGCTCAGAAGAAGCGCCCTATAGATCTGTAGACCTGTAGGGAGGTATGCCCCAAGATCTCTCACATGGAGGAAACCAAAGGAAGGGGACTCCATAGAGTTGGGAAGCGGCTTCATAGGCACACCTACAAAGTGAAAGTGGCTACGCAAGTAGGTAAGCGGACTGTCACGCAGACCGTCGATAGATTGGAAAGTTTTCAAAGGGGTCCCTCAAGAACCCTTCAAAAGAAGAGGGGTCCACTCAAGGGATGCACTATTTGAGAATCGAGGTCTAGTTAGGCTTCCCCCAAGCTAGATGCAAATAGAATTCATTTGATAGAAAAGCTTTCAAAGGGGATCCCTCAGGAACCCTTCAAGAGAAAAAGGGGTCCACTCGAGGGACACTCAATTTGAAAGACACAAAGAAGAGAGGGGGTTCTTAAAAAGGACACACATCTCTAGAACAAGTTATCACTGCCCCCTAGCATACAGGGGAGGAGAACCATGAAAAGTATTTAGCACATATAGGATAGAGGTAAACCTCAATATCACTTGTCATGCAAAGAAAAGGAAGGTGCATCAATCAAATGGGATTTTGATGGCACAAAAATCACAAAGTTGTTGAATTTTATCTTTCAAGGCCTTGCATTCACTAGTTGAATGGCCAAGCATTCGATGGTATGCATAGAAAGAATGTTTTTCTTTATTATTTTTGTGAGATCTCTTGTGTGTAGGAGAAGGAAGAGTGATTAAATAGGCTTTTAGAATCCTCAACAAGATACACTCTTGCTTAGATAAATAATGAGGAGCAGGAAGCAAACCTTTCTCTTGTGGAGAAAAGTTTGACTACTCACAAGAAGAAGATACGAAGATAGAAGACAATGGAGGATCCTCATGGAGAGTATTATTCTAGCTGGGGGGATCATACTCTTCTACGGGATCATCATCAGCATGCTTGATAGGACTACTAGCATTAACCTCTTTAACATAAGTGTGATCATCTTCCTCAGAAGGAGGATCAACACTAAGAACGTTACAATTTTCATTATCCCGCGATACAAAAGAATGATCATCTTTGATAGCAGGTTTGGATGATGTTATAGGAAGGTCTGAGTAGATCGAGTCGACTTTATATTCCCTAATGAAGGAATCTGTAAATTCTAAGGAACCCCAATCATGACCAAGACATGCATTCTTTTGAGAAGAGGTAGAAGGATCAAACTTAACATTTCTTGCTTCAAAAGGATCTTCTTCAAGGACATTTATCTCACGAGTATCCTTTGTAGTAGATACTGTTGGAGTAAACAACGACACACTAGAAAATACTGAAGGGATAAGAGTAGGCACAACCGAAACCTGACTGGAAGTTGTCATCTCACATAAGTGCATAGCCTCAAGGTCAACCTTAATTGTGACTACTTTATTGTTACAAATGAACTTAAGAGATTTATGCAAGCTAGAAGGGATTGCACCCATAGCATGAATCCATGGTCTACCAAGAAGAAGGTTATATGGTAATTTTTCTGACATAACATAAACAAGGGTGGGTACAGTAACGGGTCCCAACCTCAAAGGTAAGACTATCATGCCTAGGGCTTGTCGACCAACATTATCAAACCCATGAATGATAACAAAAGAAGGGTTAAGAGAAGATGAATCAATATTAATCTTAGGCAATAGATTGATGCTACATACATTGAGTGTCGAACCAACGTCAACAAGAGTACATCTAATACCAATTTTATTAATGTTGACTATGATCATTAGAGGGTCTACTTACTTTTGTACTTCCAGAGGTGGGAGTTCCTGCGGATAGAACGTAATATTCGGCGAATCCGCACGAATACAAGCTATTAATGCATTAGCATCCATCGACCTAGCGGAAGAAGGCAATAGGATCTTTTGAAAGGCTTCCTGAAGCATACCTTGATAAACTGGAGCAGACTGAAGCAAGTCCCATAGCGAGATCTTATCTGGAGTAACTTGGGGTTGCTCGACAAGATCGTAATCATCAGGTGCTTTAGTTGTAGGTTTAGGTGCTTGAGGAATGCTTGGTTGTCTATTCATATTATTCTTATAAGTATGGACTTTCGCTCTATAAGAGGGAGCCTTAGAAAGATCGGGAGAGTCACTATCAAATGAAACACCATTAATAGAACAAACCCTTTTAGGTGAAGGACTAACCGGATTCATGTAAATGACTGGTCTCTTAGGCCTTTGAGGGGCAATAGAGACATAGATTACATTTACAGAATCATCACAACTAGTAGAATAGTTATCTGAAGACATATTCTCAATATCAATCCAAACAGGATCAAATGTTGAAGGAGATTCACCGTTCGCTAATGCATCATCTCTTGAGGAGAGTGTATTGGAATAGATAAGAAATTAATCATTCAAAAATGCAATGTCTCTAGAAGAGAGTGCATTGGAAGGTATAAGAGATTCATCATTCACAAACAAAATGTCTCTAGAAGAGAGTGCATTGGAACAAAGATAAGACTCATCATTCACAAATGCAACATCTCTAGAAGAGAGTACATTGGAATGAATAGATGGTAGAGTAACATTAAGAAAGGTATCAATGATTTCATCTTCTTGCAACAAAATATCCTTCGAATCAAGAGGACTTTCGTGAGAAGGATCAAAGATATCAAGTGACATAGGCAAAGCCAAGTCACTATCACATGCATGAAATGGGACATCATTAACATTTTGAATAAAATTAGATACTAAACTAATAAAAGAAAATATTAAATTCATTACGATTTTTTCAATATTTTCTATGTTCTAGTAATTCGCATTTTCAGAGGTGCTCAGAGCAGAATTTGAGGTTGGAACTTGCATTGGTCCCTAAAATTTTATTGTCAAAGGCATTGTATTTTAGGGACTTAACTAGTTATCTAGGAGACCTTTCCAACGGTGCAAACGGTTTTGAATTTCGAGCACCGAGTCAAAATTTATGACCCTGCTAAGTAGGGGTAAATAAATTCCTACTTTTTTGAAAAATACCCTTTTCATGTCGAGTTCACCAAAATATGGAGAAGGGGGATTCGCTACTCACAAGTTCTCTTCATTCAAAGAGCCTCACAGGGCGAACTTCCCTAAACTACCTTAGAAACAGCGCAAGAGTTCTAGGATCAGAAAGAGCAAGTCACGAAGATTCTCTAGACAAACTGACAAGCTCTCAGCCAAAAGACGGCAACGTAGGAAATGGATGACAACATGGCACGCTGGCGCCCCGGGAGCACACTGTCGTCTCGTATGGACCAAAAAGTGAGTATATCACAAAAAATGGCAAAGTGACTACTTCTACTTCAATTTCCATGAACTTTTAGAATGCAGAAAAAGTAACAGGATGTAATAGAATTGAAATAAAGTAAAGTAGAAAAGATAAAGATAAAGAGAAGAAAGGAAAGAAGATGCTCACAACAATCTAAGTAATGAAGCCTCCAGCTAGTATATATCTTCAATACCTACGTCTGTAAGATCTGGAGAAAGTGTTGGGGCTGTATAGGGGTTTTCCTCAGTCAAACCCCCATTTTGGTGTTCCCACCTCCATGGATAGCCAGATAGAAAGAAATGGTGTAACCAAAATGAAAAAAACATGTGGTGAAAGCAAAACCCGCTCAGGAGTAGAACCTGCACCACCAAGTATGAGTGATAAAAGCAATCCCCACTCAAGGAGGAGAACCTGTATCATGAAGTAAGGATGCAATAGATAAGGGATGTGTGAAATCCCAAGATGCTCCCAAGCATGAAGTGAAGAGAGATAGAGCTACAAGAGCCAAAGGAACTGCAAAGAGGGAGACAAAGAGAGTTGTAAAAGCCAAGGGTGTGTTGCAAAGAGGTGCAATGAGAGCTTGAGACTATTGTAGAAGGTTGTTGTAACAAACAAGAGAGATGTGCAAGCAAGAGCAAGATGATAGAATGCTTGAGAGAGAAGCCAAGAAGGAGGGGAAGCTAGAAGTAGAAGAGTGGAACTAGAAGTTAGAGGATGCAAATAGAGTGAAAAGATTGCTTTTAAGGAGAGAAAAGAAGCTTCTCCAGTCGTTACAAGGCATCCCAGGCCACTACCACCGACAAAAGGTGAAGACAAGTGGAAGGCATGCTTAGAGACATTTGTTTAAGCATTGATACATCACAGGATGCTAGCGCGATGTGCAAACGTTTGTGTCGCACGCTAATGTCTGGACACATCACGCTACAAAATAATAAGAACAGGAAAAGCACAAAGTCTAATGCAAAGATGACACACAAGGGTAGCTGCTGAAAAGGAGTTCTAAGCATCTTGAGAAGGGAAAAAGGTTGATGCAGGGGCTAAAATGAGCCTACACAAGATGCTAAGGGAGTGGACACTAAAGCATATGCAAGGATGTATGTGAAATTGTGAGGGGTGTAATTTTACGACTATACAGGGATAACGAACAATCTTGAACTTACTATTTTTGGAAAGGGGACATGAAAAGTCCTCCCTCCCTAAGATTGCTTGTCCTCAAGAAATGCAAATTGGGATGCTCAATTATCTTTGGTCCTTCCCAAATAACATCTTCAACTAGTAAGTTTTTCAATTTGATGAGATGTTATGTGATAGTTAGGCTTCTCAATTTTGTTACTCTAGTGTTCATTACTTCTTTTGGAATCAAAATCAACTTACCCTCATCATCTAAGGGCAATTGATCCTCTAAAGGCACAATATATTGACCAAGAACCCTTTTTAAGCATGACACATGGAAAACATTATGGATCATGTTGTTTTATGGAATCTCTAATTGATGGGCCACTTCACCAACCTTCCTCATAATCACGTAGGGCCCATAGTAGTGAGGTTTCAGCTTCTCATCTCTCTTCTTCTTAATGGAAGTCCACATATATGGTTGAAATATCAATAAAACATACCAAGTTCTCCACCTCAAAAAAAAATTATCCTCTTCTGATTTGCATAGGTATTTTGTTGATTTTGTGCTCACTGCAAATTATCTTTTAGTGCTCTCAGGATTTCATGACTCTGATCAATTAGACCACTTGTTGCAGGAGCTCTACTATCTAAGAGAAATAAATTAGAAAAATAAAATGCATCATAACCATACAAAGATATAAATGGTGACATAAAAATGGAAATATGTATGAGGTGTTGTAGTAGTATTCGCCCAAGTGTAGCTATTTGATCCATGCATTTTTCTTATTTGAAACATAGTTTCTCAGGTATCCTTAAATCCAATTATTTACTATTTTCATTTTACCTATGTATGGTAACTAGTGTTGAGAGTAATCTTTGTGCTTATCAAATGAAACAATTCTTGCAAAAAAAAATAAGAAAACTGATTTCTCTATCACTAACAATGTTCTTAGAGAAGCCATGCAACCTAAATATCTCCTTAAAGGATATATTTTCTACTTGAGGTGCTTTGAAATCAAAAGCAATAGAAATAAAATTTGCATACTTTAACAACCTATCAACCACAACATAAATGCAATCTCTATCATGTAGCTTGGGAAGTCTTGTAATGAATTTCATAGATATGTTTTTCCATTTTTGTTCAAGAATCAGTAGTGGTTGAAACAACCCTACTAGAAATTATTTTTCTCTTTTGTTTTGTTGGTAAGTCATGTACTCTTTGATATGATTGTGGACATCCCCTTTCAATATATTCCATGCAAACCTCTCACGGATTTTCCCATCTATTTTATAGTATCCTTGATGTCCTACTAGTGGAGTATCATGAAAGGCTTTTAGAATCTTCTCCTAGATTTTTTACTTGAGTACCAAAAATACTCAATCCTTGTAGAGGATCAACCCTTCCTTCATAACATACCTATCATCCTTCACAAACTCATCAAGTATATTAGTATCAAAATTGTTTTTAGCATACTCAACAATAATGACATTTTTCCAATCAACAGAAATAATGGAAAGAAAGCATAAGATAGGTCTTCTAGAAAGTTCATCAGTTACTACATTTCTCTTACCCTTCATGTAATCTAAATCAAAATCAAAAGATTATAGATTTCTTACCATTTTTTTTTGGAATCATTCAAATCCTTTTGGTTTAAAAAAACTTTAGACTATTGTGATCAATCCTTACCAAAAATCTTCCACAAACCAAATGTTGCCTAAACTTTTCCAAGGCATCCATAAATGCCAACATTTCCTTATCATAAATCTAGTACCCTTTTCTAATTTGTTTAATTTATGCTATCAAAATTAATTGGGTGTCTCTTTTGGATTATAAAATCCCCAATACCCTCTCTAGATGCATCACATTCAACAACAAAAGGTAATGAAAAATCAGGAATAACAAGTATAGGACATGAACTCATTAACTCCTTCAACTTGTCAAAAGTTTTTTGGGCTTCTTCAAACCATGCATAGGCCCCTTTTTTTTATCAAATCATTCAATAAAGCAACCATCTGAGATAACCCTCTCACAAATCTCCTGTAATAACAACATAATCCCAAAAATTATTTCAACTGTGTTAGAGTAGTGGGAGGTGGTCAATCTAAAATTGCTTGGATTTTTGTCAATCCACCCATACATCCTTGGTACTTATAACATGTCACACATACAATATTTCAGCCAACCCAAACTCGCATTTAAACAAGTTAGCAAAGAAAGAGTACTACTCTAAAATACCCAAAACTATATCTAAATGTCTCAAATGCTCCTCCCAAGTTTTACTATATGTTAGGATATCATCAAAGAACACTAGCGCAAATTTTCTAAGTTGATTGTGAAATACCTTATTCATGCATGATTGGAAAGTGTTTTGAGCATTATTGAGTCCAAAAGGCATGACCAAAAACTCAAAAGTATATATAGTGGCATCTAAAAGTTGTCTTCTCAACATCTTCACTCATGTGGATCTGATGGAATCTTGATCTCAAATCAATTTTAGAGAAATACACACTTCCATGCAACTCATATATGAGATCATCTATCCTTGGAATAGGATACTTATTATTGATTGTTTTCTTATTTAGGGCCCCCTAATCAATTCACATCCTCATAGTACTGTCCTTCTTGATAAGAACTACTAATGATGAAAATGGGTTGGAACTTGGTCTTATGAAACCCATATGAAGGATTATTTTGATAGCATTCTCAATCTCTTCTTTATAACCCATTGGATGAAGGTATGGTGTATTTATAATAGGTTTCACCCCTTGTTCTAACTCTATAACATGTTGAAACACTCTATCTAGTGGAAGTCTTAGAGGCATACCATTGAAAATACACTATGCTTATCTTTTAAAAAATGAGTATCAATGTGATAGGTGATACCTTTGTTATTTGATAAAGACTTCATGGGAAGAATCAAGAAACGTGTTGCCCATGCTACTTGGCCTCTAAAAAAACTATCTCCATCCTTTTCATTGACACCACACATGGGACTCCATTTGAGATCCCTCTAAGTACAATACTCTTTCCATTTGTTGTGAACTTAAAATCCATACTCTAATAATATTGTGAATACTCCCCTAGGGAATGCAACCTATGTACACCCAAAATCATATCAATATCTCCTAATCCAACCACATAAAAATCATCACATACCTTATGGTCACCAAGAGTTATATTGAGTTAACTCTATGTTTCCTTTCCTATTTTGGGTCAACCTCTAGTGCTAAAAATTTCTAAATTGTAACTTTTGTCCAAGTCATTCTTGCATTTGTTGTCAACCTCCACCCCATTTTTTTGTGGAACTTTATGGTACTTCATCCCTTTCTCAAGTCTTATTGGGATCCTAGCCCTTACTTATTGGACTAAATTATAACTTTACAATTGTATCCTCTTGATCATTTCCTAGAAAATGAGCTCAAGTTCTTACAACTTTAATCAAGCCCAACTCTTATAATACTCAAGTCGAGTACCTTTCAATTTGTTACTAGACACCTATTTACCTCATCCCAACAATTGAATATCTTTCTTAGATTGAACTCCCAATTTTTTAATACTATGTACTTGAGTTATCATTCAACACTTTCCTAAACTTTCAAAAAATTCATTAACCTTTTTTAAATCTCAATAGTATTTATATCTTAAATCCCCAAGTCTAAGGTAAATTTTTAAAATAAGATTCATTTTCCTACAACAATCATTGAATTTTTCACAAGGCTTGCAACACGTTCATGTACACTTCACTACTTCATCATTTGTGCCTATTTTTGCACCTAGCCCTTTCATAGCTTCCTACTAAATTTAACTTTCATAACACCAGGTGTTAACATTTCTCAACACTCTCAAGTTATTATAGTCTTATCAACCCCGTAGTCATCATACTAACTTACCTTTCAATTTTATACAATGCCTATATAGTGCCTCATACCCAACAAGTCTAAGTTATCTTTCTTGTAAATGTGCATTCCTAATTGTCATAGATATCCTTCTTTTGAACTCTTCATATTTGTCTAAGCTTGTGAAATTGACTTTACTAGGAACTATAACACTTAAATCTTATGATCTCATGTTTATATATATGAAGGGGCTCAACATATAGACAATGGAGAGGAAGTCCAACCTGATTGGGATACTAGAGCAATGGATGTGCAACCACACATTGATGTTAGAGAGGAAGCCCAACCTCATATTCTTGATGATCTCCAATCTCATATATCATTTGATATTGGAGAGGGGTCTCAATTGCTTCCCTCTTTGGATGCGTATGTTAATTTAATTAAAAAGGTTAATGAAAAAAATTATAAGAAAAAATTTAGTTGGGATTGAGATGACAAATCAAAATTGTATGGTAAAGAACCTTAGGGTCAAATTACAAAGAGGTAATTGAATAGAATTTCTAAATAAATATTTGACAAGCACTTTAAACATTATGATACAATTGGTAAAGCCCAACTATTAACAAGTATACTTATGAAATAAAAGAGCCATTAAATATTTTTGGGTTTAGATTTCACAAAAAATAGGAAAGTACACCTATAGAAAACAATCATAATGTGGCAAAAGGTTAGAGTTTCATTGACAAAAAAATGTCACTTTGTTGATAAAAAACATTTCAACAAGAATAGTTTTGACTTTTATTGAATGCACCAAAAAAATTTAAAAGCATAATATTCTGGATGACAATACACTAGAAGATAATTAGGCATTGATGTGTAAGTATCCTCACTCTAACAAGATTGAAGATTGTGTTGGGAAGTCAATTTTATTTTTTTAGCACAAACATATTCATCATTTATCAAATAGTCAAGATGTTCTCAAACATAGAATTAGGTTGAAGAATTCAAAATATTGGTTGAGCATAACACAACATGAGACATACATTACATTTTACAATTCTAATTCTCATATCAAGATTGTATAAACAATGTTTGAAATGTTAAATTTATGATATTTGAAGCTAAACAAAGTCTTCAAAACTTGTTTTTGTTGTCGCCATATTAAATTTATTTTTTACTATCAAGTGTTTTGAAAGATCAAGCAAGAAGGCGATGGTGTTGAAAATGCACCTCCTAAACGAGTAAACGAGTTCATGCCATCCATCATATATGTTGAATGTGAGTATGATGCAAATGTTTTGATGAAATACATTAAAAAAAAATGTTAAATATATGAAAATTTTGTCAAATTGCCTTTGCGAAATGAAGACAGTGACATGACAAAGATGGTGAATTGCAAGAGGTACAAATATATATTAAATTTGGAAAATAAACCACAAAGTTAGATTATGTAGAAGAGGAAATACTAGTTGGAACATTTATGAAAAAAAATTGTAACTTGATAGAACCATACATAGGACATCTTTTTCACTAAGTGGCAAGCAAAAAAGAATAAGTTGTTAAGATGTACTATCTTTTAGAATAGTTTTATTAGTAATTGACATTGTAGAGAATTACTCTTTTACCTATCAAAAGGAGATTCATACACAATATTATTATTCAAAGTAGGTGACTACTTTAGTGCATATGTCATCAATATGCACAATTGGATTTGGATAGTGTTAACAATACTTATTTATAATAAATCATTATGAGAGAATATCACTTTTATATGAGCGATGATAAAGAGCATGTTATATATTTTGTTAAAAAAAAATTACAATTGTTTTGGAGTGTCTTCTAAAAGGATTGAATTTTGAGAAATATTTTGTATGGTCAAATTTAAATGTGCATCACAATTCAAATCATCGACTTTTTTTGCACTTAGAAGATATGATTGAATTCTCAATATACCTCATAATTAAAGTTTTATATGAAATTGGTTATAGAAAGCATCAATATGATAGTAAAGAAACTTATGTCAAATGTGCTCTAAGAAAACATCATATAAATTATGAGAGATGTATAAAAGATGGACATCATATGTGGGGTCAATACAACTTTAGGGAGGAACCCACACATACATAAAGTGTTATGTGAGATAGCAGGTACATTGTTTAAGTTCAAAGTTTCAATTGTTTAATATTTACTTTTAAAAAAAAATCACTATGATTACAATTGCATTTTCAACAAAATTATAATTGATATTTGTACATGCATTTATATAGAATTTGTAGATGTTGATAAAAAATAGTGAGAGAGAGAGGGGTCTTTCTATCACATCATGAGTACAAATAGCTAGATATGGACTTTGCATACTAGATACTACTATTGCTTTTGTTGTGACTACACGTTGGAAAATTATGAGAATTACAAAAGCCAACAACATGACTATGTCAATGTATAGAATTTGGTACCACTAGTTGTTAGTGACACATATGGTTAAAATGAAGATTATACTTTGATTCAATTAATTATGACCACATTTTAAGATTAGTTAAATAATGTATCTCTTATTATAAAGTAATAAATTAATAAAATTTAATGAATTTAACCCTCAAAATTTTTGAATTCATAACTTAGTATTTTGTTTGAGTTTGATTGAAAAAATCTCTAAATGTGGGGCAAGACATTAAATATATTTATGCATGTTTTCAGTATCCTTTCATGGCTAGAGCTTTGATTAGTTGCTACTAGGTTATAGATTCAAACTACGTGATTGGGCACTCCTATTGATTGGTCCTTGTTATAAAAACTATGAAACCATTTCTTTTTTTATAATCTAATATTGAAATGCATATTGATAGTTTTTGTTTACATCATATGATGTGGCCATGTAGTTTATAGCATGGTGAGAATGTTTTTGGTATGATAGCTTTCTTACACATAGAATATTGAAGTATGTGTGAGATTTGTTGGCTTTGGGTTAAGGAATTTGAATAGATCAATGTGAGAAAGGTTGTTTTCTAATGATCCATTCCATGTGAGATATGAATGGTCAATGTGAGAAAGATTGGTTTCTAATGATCCATTCCATGTAAGGCATCTAACTATGTATTAGGCTAAGAAACATTGTACTTTGTTTTCAAAAAGGAATAGAGCAAGCAATCTCCCTTGATGCTTGCCATTGATGTTTAGAGAAAGTAACACACTGTGAGGGGTTTTCATTTCAATTTCTTGATTCAATATGATCATGATCAAATAGAAGGGTGTGGTTGCATGTCACATGGAGAGTTTTTTGAAAAAGGGAGGGAAATAAATAATTATTAGTGGAAACCAACATCCAAGAAAATTTTCCATTGAGTGGGGGAAAATATGAAACAGGTGAACCTTAGTAGCAACAACCCTAAAGACAAAGGCAACAATCGACCAAGCCATCGATTGATGCAACTCCAAAATAAAGTTCCTCACCCCACACTAACACTAAGAGGGAAATATTATGAATTAATCCTCACATGTGCATGTTAGTGTGTTAGTACTCTATATTATTATTTGTGTATTGATGAATAATGTGGAGGGAATAATGCAAGTGATTAATAATCACATTAATTTTTTATGTTGTTTGTTAGTTGTTTTTGTATATTATAAGCTAGGAAAAGGGTCCCACCCCCTTACATAAGCAAAGAGTTTGGAACCATGGCATAAAACCAAATAACAAAATAGGACAAAACAAAACAAGAACAAAGCACATTGGCTAACAATACAAATCTAGACCAAGCCACACTACCAAAACAGAACAAAAGAAAACCCAAGCAACAACAAATTCACAACACTACAAGCAACACCAAATAGTAGAAAAGGATAGTCATAGCCCATAATGGGCAACCAAGTCTCTCCAATCATTACATATAGCCTTCAATGTATCCTCCCACAAAACAACGCCTATGTTCATCTTATTGTCAATCTTTTCATCTTTTCTTGAAACTTTTAGTAGTTCCATTTTGTCTAATCCTATCTCACAACTTTCCTTTATAAGCAAGGCATCATATGTAAATTCTAATTCAATTCCGTTCCAATACCATTGCAATCTTGAGTATTGCATATTGGTTATATTATCATGCATTCATAATTGCAAATTTATGCTCTTGCATTTCTCTTGGAGAAGGCTATGTTTTTTAATTTTGCAAGTGATCCTAGAACCTCAAGTCCTTGAGTGAGTCTAACACTCTCCCTCCAACAATCCTAGCATAAACACCTTCTAAATTAACATCCTTCTCTTTCAAGTCTCAAGTCATGAGGGCCACATCAATGTTAAGGATACCAATGGCTGATTTAATCCATATAGGTTTTGAGGCACCGCACTAGCTTTAAAAGGGGAACCCATTTTGGTTTCACTCTCCTTTAGAGACGAGGCGTATTCAAGGCCACATTTTTCCTTTTAACTCTGTTTCCCTTAGGCTTCTGACCAAGGGTATTTAAATTTGTGCCAGCAGTTTCACTATCAACAACGGTGGGAGAGGGGGACTCAAAGTGACTAGAATCACCGTGGGCAGCGGAAGACTTCTTGTGTTAGTCGTTATGAAAGTAACTATGGGAGAAATTCTATGTATATGTAACTCATTATTGCATTAAATGTTGAAGATAATTGACTGATTAATGTGTTTGAGCCTTTGGCTCAACTTCGTAATCTTTTTTTAATAACACCTAGGTCTTCTGAGGAGTGGGGGATGCACCCCCAGATATCAAAAATGTCAGCCCATGTCACAAATCATTTCCTGGTTATACTCGACTACAGGGTGTAGTATCCTAAGGTGAGACTGCCAAATGCTGGACAGTGAACAAAAGAATAGCATCTAATTTTAAATTTATGCAGATAAATGTTAAAACGTTTATCCTTTCCCACAATTTGTATCTGGTCTTACCCTAAGGCAGTTACACAGTTGCACAAAGACATGCCTAAGCTGTCCAGTCCACATTACCATTGCCATTTGCCATCATCTTCTTTGTACAGCATTTAGATTGTTTTTAAAGATGTTCACAGCTACGCAAAAGCATCAGAATGCTCAGCCCATGAATAAGAAATGCAATAAATTGGCATTAGTAATATTAAATGCATTTTACATTTTATCAAAATGCTCTATGATTGTCAAACATTGATATTAAAAGAAACGAAATTTACGACCAACCATGACCAATTGATGACAAGATTTTGTTTTGAGATCTTTAGGACGTTGCACAAAAAGACCTAATCGGACATACGTATAGCAGAAAACACTAACTCATGAGGGTCGGTCCAATTGATCAAGAAATCTAATAGTATGTAATCCCAAGAGAGATTAGTTGTATAGAGGATATTATTTATTATTATAATTAATGGACCAAAATGGTCAGAATAAAATGAAAAAGCTCAGGCAACGTTCCTCGCAAAAGGAGATCTCAGAAGCCCAGACAAACTGAATACATTCCCTTCTGAAAAATCACTAACCCAGACAAACTCAACATCTTCCCCTCTGAAAAATCATTGTAATGCAGAACCGTCATCTGAACCACTACAGGCAATTAAGGCATTATGCCTAATATTTATGCATTACATGCCTAGCATTATGAATGAGAAAAATGCACACTAATTTCCTATTTTCCAAATATATTTTAATCAATCAACAAAAAAGATCCTTGCATCAGATTAACAGACAAAAGAAACAATAATATAAAGATTATTTGCACCCTGCAATGCATTCAACCTCTGGCCTTGATAATCAGTAAAAATAACTGCAACCTTGTTAGTATTTATCGCAATGTAATTTAACATTTGAAATATGTGGAAGCATCATATGTATTCCGAAAAGGATGATGTACTCCACTTAGTTAGCTTCATCCCAACAACCAACCGAGGAAAAAATTATTCACAAAAGAGAATATAATAATATATAATTGTATAAACTACTCAGAAAATATTTAAAGGCTAGTCTAATATTGATGAGGTTGTTAAGGCTATATTAGTCAGAAAAATAAAAATAGCTGTCTCTAAATGTTTAAACTTGAAGCAAGCCAAATCGCATGAGCATATTGAAAGGCCACCAACATTCCATGACTCCTGGTAGAAGGATGTCTGTTTTAATCCCTTAACAAAGACTCAATAATGTCTTTCCATTCATCATTGTCACTCGCTAGCAATGAATAAAGTCAATATATGAAAGCAAATTGAAGCTGCTAACATTCCATGAATCATGGCAGAAGGTTGCATGTTTTAATTCCTTGACAAAATGTCAAAAAGTCAATAATGTCTTTCAAGTCACTTGCATCCCATTAAAAAACTGACTACTGGTGCAAGTATGAGTTAAGCAAACAAAACAGCTGGAAACCAAGAGGTGCCTTAACAGACCAAATCTTTGGTAAGGTTTTAAAATTGAACATAGAGAAGTAAACAAAATATTTAAAGCAAAATACATATAAAATGCTTAACACAAACTTCAGAACTAATTATCTAATCTCATTAAAGAAGCAACAGTAGGCTGCAGACTAGTTGCTAAATTCTCAAAGCTTCGTTGCAACTGCACCTCATCAAGGCTGTGCTGAAATGAGCCACCCCCAGCTGCTGCCATTTTCTCCAAAACATGAACTGTGGGATCTCTTCCAAACATGATAGTATGAAGTACCACTCTTGGTTCCATCTGCTTCAATCTATTTACTAAATGAACAGGATCCTGCCTGTCATTATTTCCACCGTCACTCAAGAAAATGACTGTCGGTTTCTTCTTCCCCACATTAGGATCTTTGGATCCATTAATGATTGCATCCTCTGCCAATAGTAAGCCATTTGAATAACTAGTTCCTCCACTTGCACGATACTGAAGCAGGTAGTCCACTATGTCTTTTTTCATCTCTTCCATTTTTAAGGCAAGAACTGCCGTAGTATCAAACAAAACCACAGATACAGAATCATCACTTGTGGTTGCCTGCCGCGTGACAATGAACCGAACAATAGCCTCATACACACAACCCAACCTACAATTGTGTCCAGGAAGAAATTTGGACATGGTGGGTCTTATATCAAAATCACTCATTGAACCAGACTTATCAATGATGAAAACCACATGATGAGCAACATTCTTGGAATGTTGACATGCAAAAACATGACCATCTTTAGTTACATACCCGGAAGATGATGCAACTGAGCCACTGGTTACCACTGGAGCATGCCATAGTTTCTCTGTGCAATACGACCTTGAAATGCTACCATCACTTTCATTGTGCTCCTGTGACCTGCAAAGGTGCTTACATAGAGAAAACTCATTCTGATCTTCTTCAGTGCAGGGATCTTCAAAACGCATTCTCCTCCAATAGGTTTCATGTGTAAGCTCATCTTTTGAGACATCTTTATTGGGACCATATTTCCTTGTCTCATGCCTTGAGCCATCGTACAAACGACTTGTGCACTTTTTTTTATCATTCACTGGACAGCGAATCAAATGAATGTGGCCCCGACCTTGTGATTTACAATGCATGTTACACATCTCTGCTATCCCAGATTCTCCACAAGAGTATTGCCTACCACTGATATCAAATTCTTCCCTGTCGGATACAAAGTTGACATGTCTCATATTCCCATGAACTGTATTATGCAATCCAGCATGATTGATGGGCCGTTGACAAAAATAACCGCATGCATCACACCTAACATTACAATAATGTACAGCATCTGGATTGAGCGTGTGAATATGCATGCCCTTATGAGTTTTTTCGAATGCTGGGATTGAGATGCAACAATCCTTCCGCAGTCCATTTTGTTCAGAGACATGCTCATACTCAAAGGAACTTCTTTTGCCCTGAAATGTACGTGTTTGTCGCACAAGTTCAGTGAAAATTTCACAGATGCCTTCAGCCTTGCATTTCTCCTGACAAGCATGCTCACTGCCACAGAGATGTTCATCACTTTTTAATGCATGGAAATGATCCTCATAGCCACAAAGTCTTGGGCAACCATCCATGATGCACTTTTTGGGACAAAACCTTTCATGGCAAGCATGTTTCTCATGATCCCCAAGCTCAATTGGCACCACACAAGGATTTCTACAGCTTCCAAGAGAACACTTCATCTTGCACATATGTTGTGGCGAATTGCACTTGTGAGGGTCTTCATGCCCAATTTTAAGACAACATGCAGTAGAACAAGTAGATGATTTCTCATTTAAAGAACAAATCTTGCCACATGTATGGTTTCTCCTTTTGCAATCATGATCTCCTTCATGACCTGCCAAATTGCGACATTCCTCCACTTCAATTCCTAGGCCTGCTTCAACAGAGCAATATGTGCATTGCTCCGTACACGCATGATTTTCCATACAAGAGTGATCAGAAGAATGGCCTTTTTGTAGAGCACATCGCCAGAAACAGACAGAGCACTTGCAACCACATACAGAGAGGCCCTGTTTGAGCTCTGCAAGAGCTGCAACTGCTTCTAATTGCAACTTCTGTACATCATGATTTCCTGTAAATTCTGTTGTGTTGCTGCAGAGCCACTTTTGTACACGATCACACCGTCTGTCAATCAGTGCTCCTAAGAAACACTGAAACATGGAGTGCCACTGGTCACCATTTACACCTCTTTTATTGATAACTGTGTCTAGCCTAGATCTAAGATTGGAAAGGATTTTATCATTTGACATTGATTCCTCAGTAGGTGCAAGCACCAGCCCAGTATCCTGCATGTCAATCAAGAGATCCCCAAGCTCTATCGGAGCATCCAATATTTCTTCTTGAGTGTCAAAATTCACAAGCACTCTGCTGGCTCCTGTCATAGAGAGACATCCTTCTTTGACCACAGAATCCATGTTTTTACGAAGGATTTCCACCTTCATTGCAACTCGCTTCAAATCAACAGGGGTCCAGTCCTTGGCTGCTATCTGAGCAGTAACTAGTTTCAAATCTCTCAAAAAGGATCGCCCATTCTGATAAGTATGATCTAAATCTTCTTCCACAGTCAATGCCATTTCAGACAGACTCTCTTGATAATATTCTCTCCGAGTAAAAGGAGGCATTGCAGCAAGTTCAACCATTCCTCCATACATCTTTGTTAGAAAGTTCTCACGGGATCTTTTACAAATTTGTAACAGTTTTATGCGGAACTCATCTTTTAAGTCCTCTACATCAGCTAAATCAACATCCTTAATTGCTATATAGAATAGTCCCTTGAATAACTTTTCATCACTCTTAACCAAGCTCACCCCATTTTGAAAGCGTTGAAATACTGCCTCCGTCTCCTTGTCAAGATGAAAATCCTGAGATGCAACATATCATATTTACCAGTTAATCTCAACTAACTACGCTAGTTTAGAAAGTGAGCAAAATCAAGTGAAGCATACAAATCAAAGCAGCAAAATAAGAAGATACAAAATTACTTCCCACAGACCTTTTTATTGAATATTGTTAGATTACTGATGGCTGCATTAAGGACAGAGAGCATCATGTCTTCTTGCTCTGTCCTCTCAAAGCTCCCTAGCCCTTCAAAGTCCATGAGTACATAAAGGCACTTTGCATCCAATCGAATTGTCATCCATACACCATCTGTACATCTACCCCCTGCTACATCAAGAAGAGATCCAGATAAATGATTTAACAGGTATGACTTACCGCTGCTCTGTTTTCCCATTGATGATATCACCTTTATCTTACCATCCCACTGATTCAGCACTGCATCATATAAGCCAAAACGCATCAAATTAGCCAGTGATATACTATCTGCATAAATGAGGTGTGGCAGTATTTGAAGGCCATCAAGCAATGGCCTTATTCCATTGTTCTCAGCTCGAGTAACTTGGATGGGTACAAGGCAAATGAGCTGACGGATCCAGTTTCCTGCAGCCTTCTTCTGAGAATGCGGCAACGTGATATTTATACTCTTAGAATCCCAACTCTCAGAGTTGTCAACATGAAAATGGATCATCAATTCTGAAAAATCCTTTCCTTTTTCCTGTTCCAACTGCCCTATAAGAAGCTTCAAATATTCTTCACATTTTCTTTGGCCAAGATCATCCTTGGATGTATCTTTTGATTTTAGCAATACATAAAAGTTAAGATGTCTCAAAAGTCCTCTAAACAGAGCAGGACTAACTGCAAACTTATCAAAAATATGATAAACATAATCTAAAGCAGCACAACTCTTTGGACAATCCTGGTACACATCATTTTTATGTATTTCAGAATTTTGCTTCCCTTTTGTTAATTCACGAAACTCCAAAACTTCTGTAGCTGAAGCTAGAGTTAATATATGGGAAGAAATGCAGCCAGCCACAGCATTAAAGAGCACAAGGTGAATTTGACAGCCAAAATGCACAATCTTTGCCTGTAGATTCCCTAAGTCTTCAAGTTTTGTATCCAAGTAAATGCTCTTCAAGTAACACATGATATCACCTAGCATATAAACTCTGACCTCAATCTCCAACGGAGAGTAAGTTTCTTGAGAAGATAGTTGTTCTGAGGACAAGGAGCAGTCTTGTGTGTCTTTGTCAGCTCTCTGAAATACAAAAAGAAAGGAGCCATCTCCTGACACATAAGCTTTTGTAAAATCTGACAAAAGAGATAAATGCTTGGGCCTCATGAGTGGTTGTTGATGGAGTTCAACAATCCTGGCTCTGTTTGAGTCATCAATTAAAAGCAATTCAGCTTTCCCCGGAATAAACTGCATCCATACCATGTTTGTACTTCCTGAAAAAAACTCAAGCATGATCTCAATACCAGTCCAATCTATGTGGCGGAATGACTCATCAAACTTATAAATTTGAACCTTGGCTAGATCAGCATCAAAGAGAGCTAGAAATCTGGTACGTTCATCAAAAGCTACCAAATTAAAACCCCTTCTAAATACATGAATGGGATTACTCCCACATACAAGTGGCCCTAGTTTTGGGACCATGTACAAGTTGAGATTATTCTGTTTCTTATCGTTTATTAAAACCAACAGCTCCCCAGATTTTAGGAATGCAACCTTTTTCAGATCTTCCGTTTCAGGATCACAGCAAACTAACTCAACCATATCTGAGCATGATGGAGTGATACAATACATTGAGTTAAGATTTAATTCATCCAAGTCCTTTTTCTTGGGTGCCATCTCCATAGTCATCCACCGTATAGATGGCTTTTCTTCTTCTTCATATGAAAACTGCATGTTTGCTTCTTTTGATCCTATAACATAATATTGTTTTTCAACACAGAAGCTTTGAATATGCAAACATCTTCCCCTCATTTTGCTTTGACTTAGATTATTCTTTATTAGGGTAAAGAAATTTTCTTTCTCATCCTTGAAACTCTGTTCCTGAAGACTTTCAGCTGCAACCTTTTCGTATTGAGTTTTTTCTCAAAGCAGGGGGAGCATATCTTTCCTTATCATAGCTTTTACATTTTCATTGAATGCTTCTTTTCCTTCCTTATAGATTGATGACCATAGATCTTTCCAGAGTTCAATTGAAAACAGAACTCTACTTGAAGTTTCATCAAATTTAAATTCAAATAAGCTTTTCCTACATTGCGAGTATGACACCAGTACCTCTGGAGAAAGGTCCCCTTGAACAGAATCAAGCAACTGACCAATAACTTCAAGGCTACCAGCTGTCAGAAACTTTTTCATGTCAGATGTGCTGAAACCTTTTAATTGATCAAAATCCTCATTGCTCATGAGGTATGCCAAAAGGAGGTCCTTCTCAATGAAATCACTTTCTGATTGCAATAGTCTATCACGGAGAAGCTGGCGAAATTCCTTTGACATACTATTGCTCATCAGCGAACCCAAGAAAACAGTGTTCTTTTCCAGGTTTAGTAATTCCTTTGGAACTGAAGGCTTTATCCAGTCATGGAGTACACCATCCAGGGACTGGCTGACTTCTATGATGCCTTCAGTGGGATTCCTTTTGCTTCCAAATCTAAGAAGAACCGGCATACCTGACATTACTGGAAATTCCTTCCAAGATGCCTCTTGCTTAGTGGGCAAAATTTTGGCATTTATGGTCTTGCAATCATCCCCCTTGTACCTCAACACAATGTCTCTTCCAAACACAATTGGGTTTCCAGACTTTTCAATGACAAATATCAGGTCCCTCTCATCATTCTTCTGCTTAAATGTAAACTCTGTACCAGTAAAAAGCAGTTTTTGCTCGTTTGGGTTAAAACCCCAAATACTAGCTAATTGGCTTTGAAGTTGCTCAAATCGACCAAGTTCAGGAGGACATTCATTACATGCAATAATATCCTTCTCAATCAGCTCTGAGGTTTCCAAATCAGAAAAGTATTGAACAGGGTTGCAATATTCTGGCAGAACATAGAGAATACTATGTGAGAGTTGGAATCCCAATTTATCAACTTTGGATTCAATTGCATTGGACTTTCTATATTGACAGCGGCGATCTTGAATTGAATTCATCAAATCTTCGTAACTCTGATACTCTGGCATTTTAGAATGCTTAAGTAAAAGAAGAAACTCCTCATTAGAGAGCCTAGTGTAATCAAGATCATAGCAATTTGACAACTCCTTTAACTCAGAACCAAGTGCATCAAGCTTAAATTTCTTATAGCTAGTCTTAACATACTTTTTTGCTGGTTTATAACATGCAGTGAGGAAAGCACAACGATGGTATCCTTCAGCAAAGAACAATGCACTCTCAGGTGTCATCACTCCCAAAGGGAGTTTTGCATCTGGCATGAACCTTTGAACATCTACACTCCAACCAGAAGAAATCTTGACATCATTTTCAGAATTTTGAACATGGCTAATCTTCAGCCTCTCAGTTCTCCTCCTTTTATGAGATTTATTAGCAACATAAGCAGCTAAAGAATCGAATACTTCTTTTTCTTCAACACAAGCATAAACATCATCACAGAGATCCACAACATAACGAATGAAGTTGCATGAAACTTCTTTCCTAGATGCATCTTTCAAAAGGATTCCTTGATGCCAATAGAAAACAACAATGACTTCTTTCAGAATACTGACATACAAACCTGGCTCAAGATTCCCTTCTTCCATTAGCTTGAGAGTTGGGTCATCAACAACTCTCATGTCCTTGAGTATTCCAACCATCATTTGTTTGTTACCGTAAAATCCAATTGTGGGCAAGGATATGTCATTCAAGGAATTGAAGTCAATTTTAATATCAGGGCATTTCACTGCAGCATCGGGCACAATTTCATTGCACAGATGAAAAATTTGATCTTCTGGAATATGAACCTTCTCTACAAAGCTCAGTTCCTGCTTGTCTGATACAATCCTCATAACTTGGAAAAGGGGAAAGATCTTACTGATGGCCCCAACAGCAGTTTGATTCAGAAAATTGCCTTTAGTATCTTCAGAGTTCACCATTCCTTGTTCATCTCCATGAGAGGATGTAGAGTCTTCCAAATTGTGGTCGTCCATGACCCAGACTGTATCCCCAGAGCCAAAAATCTCAGACACTGATGCAATTTTTTCTCCATACTTAGGAGAAACATTGTTATTCTTTGTTTCCAAAAAGCCAAAATTCTCAGATACCATGGGCATTTTTCCTCTAGATTTTGGAGAAACATTGGTATTTTCAGTTTCAGAAAAGACAGAAGGAAAATCTGCAGATGCACTATAAATTCCTTCTCCTGTAACAATTGTAAATGAATCCCCTCCTCCCATTGAAAATGATTTTAACCTGCAAAATACACAGAGAATTCAGTATCCAAATTGCCTGTAGCAATTTCATGGTGCTAATCAGAGTAATATGAAAACAATAATCTGAAATCCTCCTTAGGAATAAACTTAATACTCAAGTTGGGACTGAAAATTATTCAAGATATATTAAAGAATACTAGATGAAATTGTAACTAATTATAATTATTATATAAATTCTATTGCTCAGGGTTTGGGTCTTGTTGGCTCCCAAAGTTGCAGCTCCACATTCCTAGAGTGTGAACCAATCCTCAATGCAAAGGACTTGTCATGAAGAAAAAAGGGTAGGGACTCATTAATAAAACATGCACAGCTAGAGGCCGATTCTTGAGAATAGACGATCTCCTCTTCACTTTGGTCTCAGCTTAACTGAGAGACGGTACTCCTAGAGATCTCTTTGACTGGACAAATAACATTAAGCAACCAATAGCTACATCCACTAGATGATATACCCTATGATTTCCCACTAAGTCTATAACACACTAGCTACTTGCAAGACCTCTCACTAAGCTAAAAGTAGATCATGCATGAGACAAAGATTACATAATTTTTGTATTTCCAACAATACGTTCAATCTCAGCCACATTTCAATGCATGGCTAGAAGACAAAATAACATCGCAAACCCCTCTAGTATGACACTTGAATGACTCATAAATGATATAAATTGCTAAGGAAATGAGATATGCACTGCAAATAAGAAACCTAATGCTGAACAAATAAAAGAATGATGTTAAATTATAATAAAAGATTAATCACCCATCCTTCCTGACCAAAGCCTACTTCATTGAGGAAACAGTCAAAACTTGCAAAGGAAAAGAACATATGCACACATAGCTGTATTAGATTCAGATTTGCATAGATGTATAAACCACAGGGATTAGAGACTTGCATATCATAGAATGCTTGGAATTCATTATTAGACAAAAAGAACTAAAAAGCAATACCTTATAGCAAACAGATCAGCAAATGTAATCCGAGAAGCTGAATGGCATTAAACTTTCCAAGGACCTCTAGTTGATAGTGGAGGCATAAATCAACACAAGAATCATGCATATAATGAAATAATCTTATAGCTTATACAGAACACCCTTTTGCATTCACAAAATCTGATTTTACATTGATTGAATCCCAAAAACATATATTGGCACCATTGTGAAGGAAATTGGCTTAAAAGATCAACTTTATTACAATCATGAAAAGTTTACATAAATAGCTCTCTTCCATGCCCTAAAAGTTTAAAACTGACAAGATGCAGCCACTTGGCAAAATGTTAAAAGAGTATAGGAAAGCAATTTGGCCCTCTATAGTAGCATTGAATTTACTAGCACCAAGAGGACACAATCATATTTGTTATGGTGCTGGTATCTACTCAAGATCAGTTACCTGCCAAATAATAGAGGAGAAAACATTCTTTATCGACCTTGAGTCCTACATACATCCCTCTGCAGGCCCTAAAATGATATTCATTTAATTTTGGAGTGGTGCAAGAGCATAAGGATTTGATCTTGCAGCACAACCTGACAGCACATGGCACATAGCAAGTCAGAACAGTGCATGATAGGCCAAAAAAACCACTACCAAAGTCAATACATATCCCAACAGGCCATAAATGCACCACCATGACCACCAACCAATTAGCAATACAATTGGATCCCCCACTGCCAAAGAACTGTATAAGAAAATCCTTTAAAATATGGGATATAGACTTAAAATCCATTGAGCACAAGATTTGCATTAAGTCATTTGAATTCTGTGTGGAAACAATAGCTATGGGTGATGTTGGAGAGTGACAAGATCAATGGTGCTAGTGAAGCTACGCAGGCAAAATGAGTACAATGAGAAGACCTTCAAAAGTCAAGAATTGCCACTAAGGAGACCAAGCCTGACCAAAAAGAACATGTCACATCAATAGTAAGCCACCACCCAAGAACACAAGTCACCTCGATATACACTTGGGCCCACCACTGCTAAAGGTGACAAGTGGCAAGCCGCAACTCACCAAAGAACCCAAGTAGGCTGCCATACAAGACAACATAATCCACTATTACCAAAGTCATACAAGACCACAACATACATACATATGAAGCCTTTACATAAGTTGTCTCTGATTGGTGCTCAACATAGGTCTACAAGGGCACAAAGGCACCTCAAATAACAATACTAAAACAGTGCCAACATGTCTGGTGGTGGGGAATGAGGAGTTTCACACCATAGATCCAAGTTCAAAACCCACCATGCAAGCTACCCCTTGTAGTAGCCATGGGAACACCTAGATGTAGGGGTCATACTTATGGCAATGCATGGAACAAAGCCCACCCCCACATTTCACCACAAGGGGCACCTTGAGGTACAAGTGGTGTAGCCATATTAAGGAACCAAGACCACCTCCATGTCTACTCTGAGATTCCCCACATTTTAACCCAAATTTTTGCCCAACAAGTTTAGGTCTAATGGTGGGTAATGAGAAGTTCCACACCATAGACATAGGTTCAAATCCTACCAAGAGGGGCAACCCTTGTGACCATGAAGGAACTTGGAGGTAGGGGTCACACTTATGCCAATTTATAGACCAAAGCCCACCCCCATGTTTCACCAAGGGGACTCCTTGAGGTACAATCAATTGTAGCCATATTAAGAAACCATGCCCACCTCCATGTCTACTATGAGATGCTCCATATTTTACTTCAAAGTTTTTCCCAATGGGTTTGCATCTAGAAGGAATGAGGAGTTTCACACCATAGACCTTGTTTCACATCTCGCCTAGAGAGGAAACCCCTAAATGTAGGAGTCACACTTATGGCCCAAAGCCCACCCCCATTTTTTTACCATAGAAGCACCTTTAGTTACGATCAAGCGTAACCATATTATGAAACCAAGCCCACCTCCATATCTACTATGATATGTCCCACACTCTACCACAAAATTTTAGTCAAGGGGGTTGAGCTCATTAACAAAAGCAATGAGTACTAATTGTGGAGACACACAAGTCCAAATCCCCGCAGTAACATTTAAGGTGCAATTCTAAGTAATGATTCTTAGACTTCCATTGCCAACTTCTACATTCTCTAAGTTGAATAAAAGTTGAGTATGCTGATTAAGTGGATGTAAGTTAAATATGTATGAATTGATTCATGTTGGGGATTGTTAGCAAATGAAATGGCTCATGATAAGTATGTTTTTAAAAATAAATGACTCCCAACACCATTAGCACCGATAACAATCCACTAATAGCTCTAAAAAGACCACAATTGCATTTGTGGCTTTTCTCTTAATTTTGTCAAGGTACAACTCCCTCACAAGATTTTCAATGAAATAATCTAAGCTAATGAACACAAATATGCTTTTAACCAGGAAGTAGGAAAGGCAACTGATGCCAGTTCATAAATATGAAACTAACGCGGGAAGCGTAGATCACAGCCATAAACTATCAACACAAAGATTGAAAAGCCTATGACCATCCAATCAAAGAAATAAGACCAAACTGTAATAAATGAACACCATACAGCTTATCTCGCAAAGAAGACATAACTATATCGCACGAGTAATACAAAGATCAGCGTACAAAGCATATCATTAAATTCATAACACAAAGATCATGAACTATTACAGTCTGAAATAAATGCCTCTCCCTCTCGATAACACCACAAAGTGTATATCCAGAGAACCCCTACCTTTCTCTCCACTTTCAAATTTACAGAAAAACCAACCCCACTGAACAATTGCCAAAGCCGTTACTAAACTGGTAATCTTCTTGTTTCTCCACCGTTCCTTGAAAATTGCTAAAATCAATCGAAATAATTAATCTCATCAAATGAATGGACATTGGGCAAGGAAACCAATCGACTGTCAAATGACCTTCCACACAATTGAATCATTAATGTAGCTTCAAGAAAACACCATCCGATAGCACGTGTATACTACCCAATGGGAAATGTAATTTAAAACCAATTCAAATCAGCCATTAATTCGAACTAAATTGCCATCTCATCAAATCCTAGGAGAAAGCACCAATGTCCAACCAGCCTTCTATAAATTCAGCTAGTGTCACCACTTTTAATCATTCAACAACATCTAACATGGCAAGCTCTCAAAGTGATGACAATTCTGCAAATGACTTCATTGTCCTGGAGGAGATTGAATGCAGTCGGCTATTTACGCATCTGCCAGATCAGCTAAAGGAGGTCTTCACAATACAAAGCGAGGTGGAGGAAGAGGTGCTTTGCAATATTCTGGGCGAAGCATTCCTGAGCCAAGCACACGTACACAACACCACCATGCTAGAGCGTTTCATATACACAGTCATCAGGACTTTTGGCCGTCGCAACTGGGGTGTAAGAGCATTGGAACGTCTAGTAAAGCCTAAATTCCATCATCGCGTCAATGTGGCTATCACTGGGCTCAGTCACTATCCTCGGAATGGACTGATAGTTGACGCCATTTGTATAGCGTCGTCTCTTCAAGATGAGACATTGGAGGAAGTTGTCGCTCTTCTTCTTGCAGGAATCATAAGGAATGATATGGGGCTCTTCACACAATTCCTACAGTTGCATCCTGTTGTCACCTACTCAAGTTGAACGCCTCGAGACTGTGATTGAGGGCATACAACTCCCGATGTTTGCCCTATGTGCTTGAATGAAAATGTCTCTGTCTTTTTTCTTCGATATGAACTTTTGTAGTTGAATTAGACAATTTTGTAGTGCCAATGCAATGTACAAACATACATATATAAATAAAATATTCCTTTTGATATCACTGTGTTCTTGTATGCATGGCTTCATTTGTTTCTATTCATATCGTATCTAAAAATGCTGTTTTATTTTCCGCATAATGTATTGGTTATGTGAATTAAACTCACTGTTACTCCATCAATCACTGAAAAGCTTATGGGCGATGAAATGGGTAGTTCGCATAACTTAACAAAACACCACTTAGGTTCCAAATAGCTTAAAGAATCTCACCCACAAACATAACTTGCAGGGAAAGCTATCAGGCAACTCTTGACACATGACGACTCACCCCGCGAGCTACTCGCACACCTATACCCTCCTTCAAGGAATGGTAATTTTGAATAAAGTCACAAAACACCACTCAGCCAAAGATGCAACAAACAGGCAGTAAAATAGGAGGTTGGAGGAACAAAAGAAAACCCCACCCGAGTTCGAGAAGTACAACAAAACGCCGCCCGAACAGTACTTTAAGTAAAATGACTAAGGCAAAGGTAAGATAGCCGAAAAGGGGAGGGGGGGTCACAACTTTAAGTAAAATGACTAAGGCAAAGGTAAGATAGCTGAAAGGGGAGGGGGAGGGGGGGGGGGTCATGTTTACGAGTAATAGGGATGAGGCCCCTCATTTTTTGCCTCGTCAACTTGAGTTGGACTAAGTTTCCAAGGTACCAAAAAAAATTAATAAATTCAATCCACTTAATAATCTCCTAATATTTAAATTATTTACAACTTACTAGGAATTAAGTACAAATATTTGTTTGGGAGACAAACTTGTAGGGCGACCAATTGTAAATCATGGACATGCTTCTACAATAAATCATCTACTTATATTATATGTTGTCCATTACGAATTCCTTAAATTTTTGAAAGGAAGCAAGATATTGGAAACACTTCCTACACTAATCAAAGATGAGATAAATGAAAAAAATAAGTTCAAACAATTTAGAAAATAAATTTACACAAAAATATTCACCACATAACATGTTTATCCTAGGAAAACCCATCCTCCAAATCTCAAACCAATATATTTGCAATAACAAGAACAATTGCAATCCAATAGCAAGCTCAAGCCTTCACAAGAGAAAAACCAACACAAGTCTAGAGAAATTTTGACAACATAACCCCTACAAAAATCACAATCTATGGACTAATTGCTAGGGGCCAAGAGGCTCATAGGCTCACTGTTCCACCTAAACTTCTTTATGCTCACAAGCTTCATCAAAGCATCTACAATATTCACCAAAGTATCAACATTTTCAAGCACTATCCTTCCATTCTCCACTAAATGACAAAAAAAGTTATTGTACATCTATATTCTTTGTCTAGGAATGAAAAATTAGGATCTTTGTCTAGGAATGAAAAAGTAGGATCTTTGCTAAGCTAATAACACTCTAATTGTCACATCCAATACGAACTACTTCCTAATTTAGCCCAACAATTGAACACAATCCTCGAAGCCAAATTGCCTCTTCAAGCATGAGTAACCGCCATGTATTCTACCTCTATCGTGAATAAAGCAACCACAACCTTTTCCCTTGCACATCCAACTAATTGCACTACCAAACATGTTGATAGATCTTTTGTTGTCCAAATATCCTACCCAATGCTACTAAAAAAAAGAACCCTAAATCTACACTAAGTGATGGAATTCCTCACTGGCATTGCTGCAACTTTCTTGTTGCATGTGTCCTATAGTTCCACTACCCCTTAATTGCAAGCAGCCATTGTCTCTAAATTGCAAGTGACTTGCACTTGGCTACAAGTGACTACCACTTGATTACAAGCGACCAGTAGTACCACCGTAGTAGTAAATAAAATACTATATATTGCCCCACAGATACCTAAAATTTCTCTTCACTACTACCCAATGCTCTCTACAAGGATTAGCCATAAACTAACTCAAGACTACCACTACTTGGGAAATGTTTGATATGATGCAAACCATAGCATACATAAGACTACCTTCGACACTAGCATAAGGAACATGAAACATATCCTCCATCTTAGCAAAGTGTAGATGAACACTCTACTCAATTGATAACTTAGTCCCCATTGGAATAAAGAATTAACTTAATATTTGATTGTAATTGCACAATAGACTTCACTCCCATTTGATTGCTAAATTGTAGAAGAAAGTTTGATCTTCTTGAAGATCACATTCTAACTATAAACTGTTTTTTACTAAGTTGGCAAGTGGTTCTTATATGGGTCTCCAGCCCATACCCAACCGAGTTGGACACAAGAGCTAGCATACATACCCATTGGGAACCCGGGGCAGCTGGGATACTCTCTAGCCACTCATAGGCGCTCCTATGGGCACGACAACAAAAAAGGCTCCCAAAACAAACTTGAAAAGAAATTTTTTTAACCAAAACATATAAAAAAAAAACCTAAGAGCAACCTAAAACTCAATGCACACCCCTCATTTTACAAACACAAGTTCATTTCACACAAACTCATTCTTGCTAAGCCATTTTTGCATTTCAAAAGGTAGTTGGTTTTTTTCGAAGGAGAATGATTACAAGGTGCCAAGGGGGTGAATATAGCTTGTACAAAGAAGATCTATTCATCTAAGTATTATGACTAATTCTTTTGATTTTTAACGAAAAAATTTCAAAATTTTAAAGAATTTTTTCAAGTTTAAAAAAATCATTCCAAAAAAAACAAATTTCAAGATTTTTTATAATGTTTTTTGGTGTTTGTTTTGAGCTTTTATTACTTTATACATATTGTAGAGTTGTATTTTTTTAATTTAAAATTTTATAACTCCTTATAACAACAAATTGCAATCTGTTTGGAATGGCCACTAGTTCAAGTTCAATGGGCATTGAGTCAAACAAACAACTTAAATATGATCAAGCATCTCCTCTATGGACATATGTTATGATGCTTGATCAACTTCCAAGTGGTGGGGCTTTTATTTAGAATTGTAATGAATGCGAGATCCAATTTAAGAGCTTGTATACTCGAGTGAAAACTCACTTATGTGCTATAAGTGGACATGGAATTAGGATATGTGGAGGGAAAAATAGGAAGGGATTGCCAAAAGAAAAAATTATGGCATTTATTAAAGAACAAGAAGTTGATGCTATGAGTGAGAGAGCAAAACTAAAATATCATCCTTTAGCAAGGAAAACATCATTGCAAGCACCTATAGATTCAATAAAGGCCTCCCAACATCCTTTCTTGGAGACGCCCTCTATCCAAGAAGATCCCACTCCTTCCCACAAAAGAGGCCCATTACTCAAGGCATTTCCAAATGAAACAAGAGACATTGAAAATGAAAAAATTGTACATTGCATTTATGCCAATGGTCCTCCTTTCAACTCAATGAGATCACCATATTGACAAGAAATGGTAACAACGATCAATAATGCACCTTCCGGTTTCATAGATCTTAGGTATGAAAAGGTGCACACCACCTTATTGGCAAAAGCAAAAAAAATTATAGAGACATCACTCAAACCAATTAGGGATTCTTGGATTGAAATGGGAGTGTATTATTTCTGATGGATGGAAAGATTGCAAAAACCAACCTTTAATAAATATTATTGCAATGTCCCCCAAAGGGACAATGTTTTTGAAGGTAGATGGTTGCGAGAGGCAAATCAAAAATGCAAAATTCATTTTTAAAATCCTCATTGAGTCCATAGAGATGGTGGGTCTTGAAAATGCTGTCCAAGTCATTACGAACAATGCAAAAAATTGCAAGGCAGCACGTGCTTTGGTTGAGGAAAGCTATGCGCACATTTTTTGGACACCATATATCATACACTCCCTTAACTTGGTGATGCAAGCACATGGCACTCTTATAGAGTGGTTGAAAGCTATATACACTGAGGGTGAGTAGATCCAAATGTTTGTGACAAACCATCATATGTCTCAAGGCATTTTCAATACTTTCTTGAATTTGAAATTGTTGAAGGTAAATTTAATTTGTTTTATTTTTAAATTGAATCTATGTCATGTTTATTCATGTTTTAGTGTTATTAACTTATTTTTTTACAAAAAATTAGGTTGCTTAAACCCAATTCGCATTACACATTGTTTTGAGATGACTTGTGAAGGTACAAGAGGTATAAGACGCCATGGTCATTAGCTACCAATGGAGTGTTTGGAAGCAATCAAATTCAGAGAGGGACCAGAAGGTCAAGTCATTGATCCTAGATAATGATTGCCAGGGTCGTGTTGACTATGCCTTGAGTTTCACTACGCCTGTCATAAGTATGATCAAGTTTACTAATACAGATCAACCATGTTTGGGGGAAATCTATGATGGCATTGACTCCATGATAGAAAAAATAAAGGTCCTAATAGCACAAAATGAGAATGACTCCAAAGAAACATTTTTTCTAAGTGTGAAAAAAATAATTCATCACTAGATGAATACACCATTACATCTCCTTACATATGCATTATCCCCAAAATACTATAGCACAAAGATACTTTCTTTGCCAAGGAGAACTGCAACATATATATAAATAGTGAAGTTGCTAATGGGTACAAGTTGGCATTTTGAAGAATCTTCTTAGATCCAAAATTGATGGATAATGTTAGGAAAGAGTTTGGCAAGTTCATCCCAAGACGAGATTGTAGTATATGTGCTCTTCAAGACCAATACAAGGAAGATGCTCTTACATGGTGGTATCTGCACAAGCAAAATTATTTGTTCCTCTAGACTCTTGCAATCAAGATTCTATCACAAATAAACATTTTTTATTTTTTACTTTTGAACATTTGTAGACTTTAGTACTTACCATTATTTAATTTCTTTTGCAATTTTTTTTAAGTTGTGTTGATTTTCTCTCCAATTTCAACAATTTATAAGTTCTTCTTGGGCTAAACAGAATTGGAGTACATGCCCCTTTATCCACTCAATGAAGTGCAATCGATTGGCTGCAAAAAAATAGCAGACTTGATTTATATTCATTCCAACTTGCGTCTCCTATCACACAAGCAAGATGACTACAAGAAAAGGGCAATGAAGAATTGGGATATAGCTCCCTAAGTGTACCAACTTAGATGCATCTATTGTAGAGCTTCCTAGAGTCATATAGATGATGACGAGGCTTTTACACATGATGTACCAAGTGGGAGTGACACTCAATTTGCTTGTGGTTCAAATGATGTTGAACCAAACAATGAACTTGATCTAGATTCTTTTGATGAAAATTGAAGACCAGTATACAAATTTTTTATTGTATTTATTTCAAATTTTGTAATTGTAATGATTTTCATTTGAATTGTCCTAGACATATATGATATGACATAATATTGAAATTTTGAACTATAAATTAACATTTATCTTTATCACTACCATTTGGCATGGATCAATGATAAGTATCATACAATCAAATGTATTTACAATTTTGTATATTTTTAAAAAAAATTGCATATATGTACCCAAATATACTATACCCAAGAAAAACAATTGTCGTACTGACATACCAAAACTCCATACTTGTACCTGAACCCATATCAAAACCTACAACTTACGTTTTTTGTAGAAGATCCCAAAGATTGTACCCTTCTACACTATCACCAAAGCCAACAAAGATGCATTCCACAATGTAATAATCCAAACTTCAACTACTTCTCCTTAGACATATGTCCACCAAAAACTCAAGGATGTTGAAGTAAGCGACTCTTGCTGATCCAAACCTTAATATGGCTTTTATCAACAATCTCTAATATAGGAGACCTATTAACCAAGTAACATGTAGTGCTAACCCCTTACACCCAAAAGTTTTGTTCCAAACAAACCCCACTAAACATACTCCTAGCCCTCTCCATCAACATCATGTTCATCATTTCCACAACTCTATTGTATTAAGGGGTGTATGGAGTTGTCTTGTGCCATGCAATACCATTCTCTTTACAAAATCTATCAGCCTTGGCTGAACAAAATTCTCCACCATTATCAATTCTTGACACCTTGATCTTTTTTCTTGTCAAGTTCTCCAAAAGAGCTAAATATCCTTACGCCAACTAAAGACATTGGATTTATGTCTAAAAAACTAGACCCAAGTCCTCCTACATAAATCATCAATAAAAGAAAATATAATATAGGGATTTTACAAGGGAAGGGACATCGACTAGTCCAAAAACATTACTATGAATAAGATCCAAAATCCCATTAAAATTATGAAATATTGAGTAAAACTAAACACAATTATGTTTTCCATAAATACAATGTACTCAAAAAAATCAAAATCAAGAGAACAATTAACTAACCCTTCTATAAGATTTATGATTTTAAAGGTCCTAAAACCTTCTTATTTGGTAACTTGCTCTCTAAGTTGAGACATGTTTAGGAACCCAAACTACATTCATAGGTGCTACAAGTCCCCTTGTTGCAAGTCCTGATACTACAGTACCAATCATGAAGGTGTAGATGTTACGGGTACCAAAGTTGCAAGCTCAAATGTTGAAAGAACCATTAAACTAAAACAATAAATTTAAGTGCTAGCATCAAGGTAGAAAAGAGTCCCAATCGAACTCCTTTTACAAACACCATAGCTCCACAAATTGTTTTACGCCCACCACTATTGAAGAATACTCATACACCTACATCATCCATCTTGCTAATAGATAATAGGTTCACTGTAAAAACCTAAGATATGCATAACTCTTGAAATACCCTTGATCCTCCCATTAAAGAATCTTATATTGACTCAATCACACCTAACAATATTCAAAATAGAATTGTCAACAAGGTAGGATCTTTCCACCATCAAAATTCTTATAGTCAAAAAATCACTCTTTGTGGGGAGTAATACAACAAGAAGCTCTAGAATCTATCATTCATGCATCCTCGCATGCATAAAAAAATCTACAACAAATGCATCTGATTCATCTTGAGGAGCTTGATGAATCCAAATCATCATCTAACTCATTTTTCTTTCTTTTTCTCCTTCCAATCCTTCTTAATGTGGCCTTTCTTACCATAGTTCCAACATTTCACCTTGGACTTATCAAAAGACTTAGTTCTCCCACAAGACTTGTATTTTTTTTATCCTTCTCCTTTCCTTGTTTTTGTATCTCTTTTGAGAATCCATGAACAACCAATGCTTCATCAAACAAAAGATTTGAATTGATACTTCCAATGGCCATCCCCAAATTGTCCCACAAGTCTAGCAAAGAGCATAACAAATTCATGCATTGATGCTCATCTTTCATCTTGTCACCAAAAGACTACAACTAATTTACAATGGTATTAAATGCAATCAGGTGTTTAACATCTAAGTCCCCGTCCCCCATCCTCAAAATATCCAACTTCTTCCATAGAAAAAGCTTATTCACCAACAATTTAGCCTGATATAGGTTCCCCAACTTTTTCCAAAGGGATTTTGAGATGGGTTCTCTTCCAACATTAAAGAGCATTGAATTTTCCAAACAAAACTAAATAAGGTTCTAGATTTTTGATCTATCAAATTCCATCTTTGTCCATTCCTACAAGATTATTCTAGAGATTGCTAACCATAGATCTCAATCTATCCACAAACCTCCATTTTAGGCTTACATAGCTCAAAATTTGTTCCTTTAAACCTTTCCATCTCCAACTGTGATATGCTTGGCATCTTCTCTTAAACAAAGATGCCCTCTACACACCGCCCACTCAAACCAAGATTAGTCTAAAAAAGCTTTTCCCAACCAGCCAAGAAACATGGCTAATCATGCTCTAAGATGAGGTAGGGTTATACACAAAACCCTACCTCCAAATTTTGAACCAATTTATTCATAGTAACAAGAACAATTAAAATATAATAGTAGGCTCAAGATTTCAAAAGAGAAATACCAATACCAATTTGGAAAATCTTCAATATATAACCCCCTACAAAAATCATATCATCATGCATCCTCCATCCTAAGCATCTAACATATATAAGGAAAACAAAAAACCATAAAATGGTATATGAGAAACCATGGGCAAAACCACCAAGAGGTATGACACCCAAATCCAAGTCAAAAATCCAATGCCCCATTCTAAGGTGGGTCTCCAAACTATTTTTAGTATTTGTTCTTATGCATCATAAGGTTGCCATAACCTCCTAACCAACTTGACCGCTCCATTTTGGAGCCTTTATCTCCATCAAAGATGTCTTATAACATATCATAAGTTTGTCAATAAGTCCAATCCACTATGTAAACTCCTTACATGCTCGTAAAACATCATATTCTTCTCAAATCAAATGCTAGTTTAGTCCAATTCCATGATCCCTAATAATAGGTCAAAATTTTCAGATCTCTAATGATGGGTCCAATAGAGAGACCCAATGCTTTAGAACCTAACAAAAATACACAACTAATCCCATAATAAAATTACAAAATAACGTGTTTTGTTTATATTGAATAAACTCCACTATTTTTTTCCCTTCTTAGATAGAAGCTTCAGTCACACTCAAAAAGATGTGCAAATGTTGCTACACCACATTTTGATCCTAACCTATTTTGAGAACTAACAGCAAATGACTGTTGTTCATTAAGCATTTAAATTCTTAATCCTTTTTTCACTATTTGTGTGGTGTCTTTAAATTCTTGTCCTAAAAGTTGCAGTGGCAGAAGTCTTATTAAAAAAAATCTTATTTACCTTCTGTTTGCAATTATTATGTACATATCCATTATATAACTTCTTACAGTTCAATATGAATGTATATACCTGGTTTAAATACAAGAATATTACATGAAAACATGGGGTTAAAACAGTGTCCCCATTAGTTGAGCAGGAATTTTAAAAGTAAACTTAATCAAGTAAAAAAGTAGCCTCTCAAATAGAAAAAAAGAGAGAGACATTATAGCCTAATAGATTAAGCCCTCAGAAATGATTATTACGTATATGCATAAATTATTAAATAGACAAGATAACAAGAAAAGTTGAGCTAAAATAGTGTCCATTTTAATTAAGATGGACTTTATGCAAAACTTAGTTCAAAAATAACAAAATAATAACCTAATAGATTAAGCCTTTGGACAAGTCTATAATGTATATACCTTTTAAAACTTAAAAACAAAGAAACTCAAGGATGCATCTTGTTGTGCCTTGCATGGACACTGCATTATGCCTAAGCAAAATATGAACCCCTTCTTTTGAGTATCCTCCCCTTTAGTTCTACCTTGCTTGAATTGTGTTGGTGTCCCTTGCATCCTTTGTGTTAATGATAGGTTGGAAGTGATTTGGAAGAAAGGTTATTATTATAAGAGCCAAGCCTTTGGAAAGTTTAAGAGTGTTTTAGACAATTTAAAGTTAATTTCAATATTTTGCAAGATTTTGGGATTCCCAAGGGCCTAGGGACTTCCAACCTTTTTCCTTTTGATGTGCAAGATTTTCAAATTCATGGGATTTTGGGATTCCCAAGGACCTAGGAATTTCAAACCTTTTTCCTTTTGATGTGCAAGTTAATTTCAATTTTGCAAGATTTCAAGATTCCCAAACACCTAGGAACATCCAACCTTTTAGTTCAAAGTCCTAATGAACCCCACAAGTCCACATAAAGTAGAAAAACTTGTTAACAGTTCAAATTTGAGGATCTTTTAATCTAATCCTCACTCTTATACATTGTTTGGGTTTTGTAGGGTGAATTCATGACTTCAATGTATTTGTGAGAATTCAGGATTCCCAAGGACCTAAGAACTTCTAAGCATTTAGTCCGAAGTCTTGATGACCATCAAATT
Organism: Sequoia sempervirens; assembly: GCA_007258455.2. NCBI lineage: Eukaryota > Viridiplantae > Streptophyta > Pinopsida > Cupressales > Cupressaceae > Sequoia > Sequoia sempervirens. The sequence goes on along the minus strand of VDFB02063644.1, from coordinate 90,465 downwards.
CCCACAAATTTTTCCATTTGCATCAAATACTCGTTGCATACTCATCAATGCTAATTGGATCATGTAAACACTTTTCCCAACAAAGAGAGAAGATTTGTTCATGAAGATGTGTTGAGAAAAAAAGAAAAACTGCTTTGGACATGGAGCTGCCACCTCTTAAAAGCTAACCACATTATCTATACTTAGCTTCCAATGATGGGAAAAACTTGTTACAAATATTTGATACAGAGATAAGGCTGAAGGAACACTTTTTCAACTAAGGGAAACTTGTTCATGAATATTTGTTAAAAAGACAAAGTTTGTTTTCTTAAAAATTGTGCCTGCCACCAAAATTGACTTTGAGTTATAGCATTAAATTTGAGCCACTGATGTAAACCACAAAAAACTTAGTATCTTGATGCTGATTTCTATTTATGGACAGAAAAAAAGACATTGTAGGGGATGGAAATACTTATCAGAAAATTATTGGAAACTATTGTAAACTTGAACTTAAAAGCAATAAATCATTATTTTCGAGGGAGAGCTGCTAGACAGGAAACTTAGTGTGAATGGTGTTAGTTGCTAAAGTTGGGGCAGAATTTTTTTGGAAAGATGTTGTGCAGTGAGAAGGATGTGATGGAGTGGAGTGAAAGGACACAAAGAAATGGACGTGCACAAAGGAAGCTGGAAGGCGAACGACGATGGTGATGGCGGTTTTTTGCTGTGCTGATGGCAGAACATTCAATGAAAACTGGTTAAATCTCGGCACTGTGGTGTTAGGTGTTTTTTCGAAACGTAACTACAGCTAAATTTAAAATTTGTATGAACTATGGGTAAAATGGGGTATTTTGGGTTGTCAGGGTAGCGCTCTCCGTTTTCAATGGATGGAGCATTAGTTTTATCATGCAGAAAGGCCCTGTTTTTGGCATTGTATCTCTTGAAGCTTTTTACATTAATAATATAATACAAAAGTTTACCGACCAAATAAATAAATAAATCATTATTTTCTGAGTTTTTTCTATTTCTCATGGTTTTCTCCAAACTTTTAACTACTTTTTGTTCAGCACCTAGTTGATGAATATCGAAGAATTTGTGATGTGTTTCATATCACTAGTACTTTATTGGTTGTGAATTACTCTACATAGTCAACCCGAACACCTACTGACCAGCTGTGTGAGTGCTTATCAATCCATGATGAGGATCAGGTGATTGCACCTTCTTGGACCTTGGTCGCTGATTTTCAGGGCCAAATCAAGAAAGATTACTTTTGCAGATTTGTCTATTCATTGATGATGCTGAAATGATGGAATGATCTTAGAATTTTAGTTACATTTTCTCTTCTAAACCCCTATTCTTTTGCATTTTCTTTTACAGATCTGAGTAGTTCCGAATTAGTTTTAGGAATATAAACTCGCAATTTGCTATTTTAAAGTTTATATTTCATGATTGCAAGCCAGTCTATTGCTGGTATATGGGCTAAAAGTGATTTTACGGTAATAAATGTGTTAAGTCAGTTCATATATCCATGGTTATATCCATGGTTAAATCTCAAACACTGATTGTCTATGTGCAAATTAACTCTTGAATGTTTGAAAGCTTACCAAATAACATAGGCCCTTGCTTGGAATAGAAAATTACATGGTCATTGAGTTATCTTGGAGATTACCAAGCCCTAGTTACAAAGACCTTGGGGAAATTAATCTTCTTCCAAGAGGTTGATTCCTTTCAAGAGAGGTGAAGTTCCCCGAAGATTTTACACAAGTTTTAAAGTGTGTCAAAACACCCATCAACAACTCCCTTGCTTTTTTTCAAATGTCCTTGTACCAAGGATACGAGGACACCTCAAAAATGTCCCCACATTGTTCCCTAACCCTCACTACACATGGACAAAGTCTATAATATATATAATAGGAAGAAATCATCAAGGATGGTTGACCATCTCGACAACATGTCTCGTGATTTTGAGGTCAGATATTGGTCCCAGCTCCAAAAAAGTTTTCAACAAATAAAAATTATATGTTGATAAATAAAAAAGTTCAGACATGAACTCGTTTGACCCCCAAATCAGTCCCATAAAACAAAATGGTTGGCATGGCATATTGTGTTCCCAACAGAGGACCCCATGGATGTTGTCAATAGCACATGGGCATCCCTCACAAGCCCCTCACCATCTGAAACCTTCAAGTCCTTCACCATCAAAACTTTGCATAACGTATATATTGCCTAGAAAAATGATTGCAAGAAAGTCTCAATCAAGAGTTCCAACCCATGTTGTGACAATCCGTGGAGTAACTATTGCCATGGTCTTGCGATCAATGCCCTAGTTTGCAATGTTAACAAAGTCAATAAAGACAACTTAAAAAGAGTGTTTTCAATGTTTTGTGTAGTGGAGGTGCATTGTTTCATAATTGTCAACCACATCTTTCCTTGTGTTGAATTATGGATCACAATATTATAATGACTTTGAATTCTTTCAATATTATTGATTTGTTAAAATCTAATATTAATTTAAAAATATCCAACAATGAAAGATTTATGAAAGCCCATGATATGCTTTTATAAAAAATAATTATACAGTGATTAAAATAGTACTTTTTACTTGTTTTGGTAATTTGATTTATTCAAATATAGCTTTATTAATTTTAGAGAAAAATAGCATTGTACCTATAAAAAAATTCTGTGATATTTTTACTATTTTTCAATTTCTATTTTAATATTTTAAATTTATTATTGGTAGAGTCTCAAATTTAGAGTCTGATTTTGATTTCTGCAAAGATGAGGCAGACGCAGAGGCATAGCAGCAGTAGATCTAGTTGTCTACATTTTATAGTCATAGTCTTTCAACCTCTTTATTTTGTTGTAAATACATATGGGTGATGAAAATTCCATTTGAATTCTCAATTCAACTCTAATGTTCTGTAATATGCTTATATAATGAATAGTGTGAATCCCGTACCATCTGAAAATTCAAAAAAATTATATATTTTTAAATTTTACCAATTTTTTAATTGTCATCCCCTAAGAGGTGGTCTCCCATCGCCTGCTGTTCTAGAAATGCATCCCCCAATTTCCTACCATCCCCATCCCAGAAACTAAGTGGATTATAGGTTAATAACAAAATAAAATTTGGAAAAATCGAAGAGTTTAAAACAAAGCCTATATCATTTGAACAGCTTTTAAAAGTAAACTTAATTACAAAGCATAAAAAATAATTGTGGTATAATTTTCATGTAGGAGAAAACAAGACACTAATACTTTATTTATTATGCCTCTAGAAAAGACTACATATACATTTAAGTAGAAGACTATGGGAAAACCCAAGAGCTTAAAATAGAGTACATTCAATTTTGAAGATTTTTTATATTACATTTAATTATACAATAAAAATTGACTGTTGTGTAATTTTCAGGTGAGAGAAAACAAGAGATAACCAACAAAAGAAGAAAACTATTATACAGTTTTTATGTGGGAGAAAATGATGCATTGGATCTTGATTGATAGACCTTCGCTTAATACTAAATTATCTAGCTGATAAAAATACATCTAAGATTACAGGAAAATTAGAAGGTTTAAAAAAGTGCACATCTTAATTGAATAGACATTTAAGAGTAAATTATGAATTAAGTAAAATGAAACAAATGTCAGAGAAAGCAAGAGATATTATAACCTAATAGATTAAGCCGATAAAAAAGACTCTCAAAGTAATATACCCAATAGTACATGCAAAATCGAAAGAATCCTAAAGGGGTTAAATCAGTGCCCATCCTAATTGAGAAGGTTTTTAAAAAAATCATTATTATGCATCTGAGATTAAAAAAATGGACATTATATCATGATAAATTAAACCTTCAAAAACTACAATGGATTTATGTATATCTGTTAAAATTATAATAAGATTACAGGAAAGCATTAAGGGTTAAACAATAACCATAAACCATCTTAATTGAGTTGGATTTTAAATAAACCTAGTTCTCAAGGAACAAAAATTAACCTAATAGATTGAGCCTTCAGAGGAAGGTATAACACTACAATCTATATGCCTGGTAAAAATAAAAGAAACTTACAGTAAAATCTAAGGGGTTAAAACAGGATCCATCATAACATAACTGTTACAAGTAAGCTTAATCGTTAAGAAACAAAATTATATAACCTAGTAGATTATACCTTACCGTATTTTCAAATGAAAATAAGATCCATTTTAAATTAAAGAATAACAAAAGAGTATGATAAATAAATGTGAAGAATGATAGCCGCTAGCTTACACAATCAGTGAATGTAAGAGTTGTAAAACTGCATGTCTGGAGCCCACACTATTTATTCTAAAAATGCATGCCTGGAGCCCACACTATTTATTATGCTTTCTTCCAAAAATTGTTTTGATACATCTACCGTCTAAATCAGTTAATTTCGCGGGTATTAGAAAATGATATGGCATTGTTTTTTTACTTTAATGGCCTGCTGTCCGATTCCATGGTAAGGATTTTCACCTGTAACTCTACTTAAGGTATATGAGAATTGAGATTAATTGATATGCAATTCACCCTAGGAGCCTTGGGCAGGATGTAATGGTTGATGCCTGTGTTCCCACAACTAGGTCTATTGGTTGAGATGGGGTGTTCGATACTTACCCCTGACAAACCGCTAAGCCTTACAAGACATTGTTTTCCATAAACCTTACATTTTGTTCGGGTAATGGAACCCTTAGGTGCCAAACTGTGCCTTCTCCATAAAATCAAGAAGCTGTCACCACTAGCCAACTATAAATATTAATAATGGGTAAGCATTTTTACAAGCTAACCAAAACAGTAATTAATAGATTTCTTCATGATATAAAACCATAAATAAGCGCAATCTTATTGATGGAATGAGAAAGCCTACACTATACAACATTTTAGGGTCCCTAACACCTGTCTTCTACAGATAATGCCCCCTTCAGCTTGTTTTTCCAAGTTTATTTAATTATTTGAGTTCCTTAAGCTTGCAGAGGTTGCATTGGCAAATGCTTCAATGGCTTTGTATGATAAGCTTGCAGAGGTTGCATTGGAAAATGTTTCAATGGCTTTGTATGAGCAAGAAGGTGCCTTAAAGGAGATAAACCTCATTCTTAAAATACGCTTCATGGTAAGCATTCCCTAAGGCAATCGTAACAAAAGCAGACGAATCCAAAACAATGCTAATAAAATGAATACAAGCAGCACACCAATACAAGCATTTCCCATTCTGCTATAAAGGAGGCGAGAACCACTTACTGATACTGTGCACCTCCTGGATAGATTTCGCAAATTTCGCCTGCAGAAATCTCATGGTAAGCAATTCCTCAGGCAATTGTAACAAAAGCAGACGAATCCAAAACAGTGCTAATAAAATGAATACAAGCAGCACACCAATACAAGCATTTCCTATTCTGCTAAAAAGGGGGCGAGAACTACTTACTGTGCACCTCCTCAACAGATTTCGCAAATTTCGACTGCAGATATCTAAACCTCCCGAAAGATAACGAAAAATTTAAGATGGAACAAGCCCAGAAGGTGACCGACTATATATAAAGTACGGGCGGGAAGAAGAAAAACTACTAAGGTTAGGTTAATACAATGAAGCGCGAAAAGGTGATAGACAGTGTATATACGTCATATATCCATGCAAGATGGAACTTCATTTAATGGAATTCATTGCGGGACCCACGCGAGAGCCGCCGGGTACCGATTAATTATTATGTCGTATTAATAACCGTGCTGAATGAATGAATGAATGATTTTAATTACGTCCGCGAGACCAGCCAGTCTATGGGACCCAAGAGATAAAAACCGGAAAACCGCCTTTGCCAAAACAACAAAACCGCTGCACCAAACTACTTGCTGTTGTTTTCAATCTCTTTGCTGATTTTGTTTCTTCTACTGTGAATTTTGGTCAAGTAACTTGCTGTTTTATCAATCTTTTCCTCTTCAAACAAAGCCGCTAATGATTTGACTTTTAACAAATCTGAGTAACAATATCGGATGTCCTCATAAGCTTGGCACTCCATAACGTAGTGCCACTCTGTCTCCACTAAACCCGAAGTGCAGAAACAACAGATTCTATCCGACCACCCCTCTTTAGGTATTTTCCATCTGCCTGTTTCGCATCTCAAACGATGCGAGCTAGTTCTCAATTGAGCTATCAACATTTTAGCCTTCCATTTTATATCTGCCCCTATGTAAAATTTTGTTCATGATCACAAGTAGGATTAAAATGCAGAACATAGTGCTCACTCTTCCGGCCAAGTTGCTTCAACCACATGGTGTTTTTGACTTTCTCTTTTACATACCTTTTCATCTCGACTTTTTTGCTTGGACACTCTTGTATGTTGATCCCCCATTTTCCCATCCACTTGACATTTTGTTTCATCCACGTGTTCTTCCTTCTAGTTAATTCTTCTTCCACCACAATTTTGGGCCAACGATGCTCTTCCATATTCTCTATTCTTTGCAAATAGCCTAATAAGCGAATTAACGCTGCCATTTCCATTGGAAAGGCCCCAGCTTCAGCTAAAACAATCTCATAAGGGACCGTATTTTTTATTTTGAAATTACTTGTGATTAAGTGTTTTTGAAGTCTTTCTATTTGTTTCCATTTTACAGCTGACGTGCTGCTGCCCCAAACTTCGCAACCATAAAGAACCACCGGGGTAACAAGCAGCCCAAAAAGCTTCTTTTTTGTTCTCCAATCCCATAGCTCAGCTGACCTACATCTATTTTGGAGTAGGTAAAGAGCTTTCCAACCCCCTTGAATTCTTTTCGTCCTACACGCCTCCCAATTGAGATTGTTACAAAAATCTAGTCCCAAATATTTGTATTCATTCACCACCTGCAAAATGGAAAGGCCACTTACCTATTTCCCAAGTTTAGATGTGTTAAGTAATATTTTGGGTACATAACCCCATTCTTCGTTTTTTAATATTAAATCGTTGAAGATCTTTTTTGGAAATATAAAAATAAATATCATTTCGTGTTGAGTACGTGTCTTGATGAGAAGGCCACTTACCTATTTCCCAAGTTTAGATGTGTTAAGTAATATTTTGGGTACATAACCCCATTCTTCGTTTTTTAATATTAAATCGTTGAAGATCTTTTTTGGAAATATAAAAATAAATATCATTTCGTGTTGAGTACGTGTCTTGATAAGAAGGTAGTAATGATGTAATTTATATAATATAAAAAATAATATGCCAAGCTATTTTTCATTCTTTTCACCCCAAGGTCATTGTTTTTGTTGTTTTGGCTAAAATGGTCTTTTAGTTTCATTTCGGGACGTTATTAAATCAATCAATCAAGTAACCCACGGTAATTATTAGATTATTGTGCATATACATGCAAATTTTGGGCTTCATTGATGTCTTTAATTTAATTATATTAGGCAATTGTTGAAAAGGTTTTAGATTTTTTTAATTCATTATTTTAAGGTTTATATTTCTATTTTAAATTTATTAAAGAATAAATAAATTAAATTACATTAAAATTAATAAATAAAATTAATTTTGAATTAATTTTCCCATCTTCTATCTTCTAATATTAATCAAATTATTTTTAGTTTTTATAAAGTTTGAAATGTTTAAATTTTAATTTAGATTTAAGTTTGAAATTTATTTTAATAATTTATAATTTTTATTAAATTACAAATAATACTTAAAAATTATTAGAGTTAATTTAATTTATAATTATTTATCTTATTAATTTTGAAAAAAATTACAATAGAGGACCTCTAAATAGGTCTGGTATTATAGATATCAACACCCATCATCTTTCAAAATTGCCCCATTTACCTATTGCTTATTGCAGAACCAGAGAGATAAAATGGTTTGATCCATTTCACTACTACCACTCACTATCCCTACACCCTACAACAATAACTGTTACAACATTGTAGAGCCATTGTATAAACAAAAGTGGCTCACCTTATACCAAAATTTTGGACTGATAGTTACATTGCTTCATTCCCCTCCTTTGGCCCATCCTTGCCCTCCTTCTCCAATGCGAAATCCTAGTTGCCATCACCCATCGCAATGCCTTGCACACACCCCTTTAGAAAGTTGATGCCCAATTTTTCCTAGTGTCATCTCGCCACCACATCCATGTTCAAACCCCAAATAATGAAATGTTGGAGTGGCCTATCATCAACACTTAACCCTTTCAGCATTGGCCTCCCATTTGGAAAGAGATCCCTCCCAAGAATAGCACGATTAAGGTTTCCCTTCATTCCTCCCCACCACTTTATTTATCAATGCCAATGTTGTTTCCTTTGGTTCCCTTGCATCCAAGAGCATGGCAAGAAAAATGGACGTAGTGTCTATGTACACGTGCTAACAGCCATTGTTGCTCAAATATCCATCTCCCAACACCATTTTGATGGCATGAATGACTACACCCGCCCCTGTCTTAAGGCAATGCCTATGCAGCCCTCAAAACGAGCTTGATTTGACTATTTGATCGTATTTATTAATTAATTAAAAATAAAGAATAGTCAAATCAAGCCCGTTTTGAGGGTTGCATAGTCAAATCCCTATCTTAAAGACCTCCATCAAGCGCCTCTTTGACACATCTCAATAAGACACAATTTGCCTCCTCCTTACCACCATCCAGATGTAGGTATCCATCTTGACGTCATTTGTTACATCACGACAATCACCATTTGTGCTTTGATATAGCCCTCTAATCATAATTATCATAAGTTATAGTCATCCTTCCCTTTGTGTGTTGATGTGTTATCATGTCCTTCCTATGTGTGAGTTGATGGTTTTCACGGGGTGTGAAATCATATCCGAGATTGGCAACGGAAAGCATGCTAATCCGCAAATGAGCTAACATCAACAATCATCATAGGCATGTCCATCACAGTCTTTGCCACCTCATCTACTAGATCATTCCCTTCCTGGTAGACTTGTGAAATGATTGTCACTTTAAACCATGCCAAAGCCTTTTAAATCCTCATCAACCACCTTTACAATTTCCAACCTAGTATTTGGCCCGTCCTAATAGCATTTACCACTATTTGAGAGTCTCCCTCCAAATGCACTTTGCTTGCCTTTAGTTCTCTACCCATTGTCAGTCCAAGTAGAGTCACCTGGAATTTTGCTTCATCGTTTGTTGCTATCTCGATCTTCTTTCCTATCAATTTTATTGCCCTACCTTCATGGTCTCTTACCACACACCTAACCCCTGCCATCCCGAGATTGCCTCTTGTAGCCCCATTAAAATTGATTTTGATCCATCCCTCCTCAAGCGGTTTCAATTTTATGTCTTTTCTAACATTCTTGGGTAGATTAACCTCCCCATCCCCATAAATGAGGGGAATGCATAGTGACCCCCATTATTTTTTCATCATTTCATCCCAAGTTGAGTAGTTACTTTTTCATATGCTTTGACTACGAGTGAATGCAAGCAAATGATATATAATAAAATATGCCTAAAACATAGCTAAATCAAACCAAATATAATGTAAACCTCAAAGAGTAAGAGTAGTATGTTGATATGTTAGTTTGGATGTAGTTGCTCCTACTCCAATAGTATGATGATGGGATCAATAGAAATTTTAGCAGCATAATATTATAATCAAGTGGATTAATGAAAATGGGATGGGACCTGCCTCTCATTTAAATAGAAATTCTATAAGAGGAATCAAGGGCCAAGATTGAGTGTTTGATGAATGGCTAGGATTGATTAAGAAGTAGGGTTTGGATCAAGGTTGTAGTGAAGGTTTAGCCTTGTGGCAAGTGTCATAAGAGGGAAGAGGTGCAAGAGAGAGGTGTTTGGGAAGAGTTAGTGGGATTATGTAAGAGGATAGTGCCAGGATTGCGTAAGAGATTAGTGGTGGTAGGTGAGATCTCACACATGTGTGAGAGGAGGTGAGAGAGTTGTCTTTGTCACTTGGTGGCAAGTTTTAGGGAGGTGTAGGAATTTAAAATTAGAAAATAGTGGTAAGGAGGAGTAGGGATGAGGGTTAGAAAAAAATAATTGAATTAATGAGAATGGGTTGAGTTTTAATAAATAATAGGGAAATGGTAATGGAGGTTAGTTAGCCTAAATAAATTAATTCAACAAGTATTAATTTATTTATTTATTTAGTTGGAAGGGTTTGGGGGCTAAGGCTAGATTTAAATAAATGTAAATTTATTTAATTAAGGATGGTGGATAAAGGTAATCGGAAAATTAATTAAATAAATAATAATTAATTAATTAATTAATTATTAGGATAAAGGAAGTAGGTTAAACTAATTAAATAAATAACAAGTATTTATTTAATTAAATATTATTTTAGGTGTCTATATTTTGCCCCTCTTTGAGATGATGTTGCGAATAAGAGAAGTAACATCATTTCAAAGAAGAATAAAACATAGTGGGTTGGCAAGGGATAAGGACAAGTAGCATGATCCCCCAATCACTAACAAGGATGAGGAAGGATGACGAGGAAGCGGTGGTATGCCCCCTCGAGAGGACATGTGGGTTCAAAGAACACACATGTGTGCTCTTGAAATGGATGAGAGGACTAAAAGGGTGAAAGGATGAAAAGTTGAACTAAATAAGGATGGATAGGAGAAGATATGGATGGAGAGGAAAAATAGATGATCATCATGTGCTGCAATGATATGAGAAACCTAGATTTGATATTGTAATTGACATGTTATTCACCAAGGTATAAGGAACCATGATGACAAGGTGCCAAGCACATGATCAAAAGGTCATATGCAAACATATGCAAACTAGGTGGTCGATTTGATGGAGTCTAATTGGAAAATTTTTATGTTGATATATGTTTAGATCTACAATTCAGTGTCAATTAAAATATCATCTTGTTCCCAAATGATGACCATGGAAGTCAAGACAAGCATCCATGCATCTTGTTAATTGATTCCTTCATATTCTTAACTTGATTTGTTTGGCAATGTTAAACTCTCAAAAAATATTATTTATATTTTCCTCTCACTGTGAAGGCAAGAATTGAATAGAATCATATAAAACAAAAACAATGAAAAATGCTTATAGCTTATGCCGAAAAGAATAGGAGAATTGGCATAGAAAAGAAGATGAGAAGAATTTAAAATTGGCATAAAGGAGAAAACATTAAAAGACTATAAAGTCATTGATGCAAAGAGGGGAAGGTGAAGGGCTCATAGCTGATAATGAGAGACAAAAAGAAAACAAAACTAAAGAGGTAATCCATAAGGAGGGTGTGTGGAAGATTAGAGAGGGTGTAAGGAGGTGAGGTGGGGAGACATAAGGAGAAAAAGAATTGGTGCAGAGGTAGTGTAGTGCAAGGGGAGACATGGAAAACTGGAAAAGGGGTTGCGAGAAGGAGATTTAAATACTTGAAGTTGCAAATGGAAATTGTGCCAAGAGTGCGCCCATAAAGGAAAATAGCAGGTCATGCACTTATGGCATAAGAGAGGGAATAAAAGAAGAATAGAGGTCGCCTAAGGGAGAAATAAGGGAGGTGCGGTGAATGGAGATGCAGCTCAAGACAAAAAGAGAAAAAATCACACCAATAAGAGGATTAAGTGATTAAAAAGAGAGAAGTAGAATGAGAGAGGACACATCGAGGAAGATAGTTGTGATTGCGCAATTTTGGAGGAAAATATAAACAATGCAGATTGGATTATGAGGGGCACACTTTCAAGGAAACAGGGAGGCATAACAGAAAAAGGCACTCATATGTGAAGAGTGGCGTGCCAAGTAAAAGGCAATTGGAAACTTAATTAAAATGTAAATATAATGGAGCAAATAGGTTGTATAAAAAAGGACAAAAAGAAACAAAGGTGAATATGTTGAGCACTGAGAGATCACATATAGTAATGTGGCATAAAATTTGAAGAAGGAATGTAAGTTGAGGAAGGAAATCTGTAAGATGTGAACTTTGTGATTATAATTAATATTGAATTGCCCAATTTATTATGTATCTTTGATATCAAAATAAGAGTCCGTGATATCACAATTGAATAAAATAAATTTTCCCTCATCGAGATTTAGTGTCATTTATAATTGAACTTTAATCAACATATGAAATTGTCAGATTAAGAGAGTGATTGGCTTCTAAGATGTGAAATTGAATGAAAATTGGTAATCTGGGAATCTGTAAATTTGTTTGAAGTTAGGCTTGGATAGTGAGGTAGATTATTTTGTTATCCTTTACACTAATTGGTATCAAAGAAGGTATTCCTAAGAGTGGAGAGGATCCACTAGTACTTGCGGGAGGAGTTGTGTGAATAGATCGCCAAAGTTGTGAGGTAGTTATGTTACACCCCATTGTGCTATTACTTATTTACTTTTACCTAGTTGTGTGAAAATGCTTTAAATGTGTGTGTTTATGCTTTATGTATTTCAGAAATATAATAAATGAATATTTGATTCAAAATGAAGTTATGTAATGATTTTGTCTATGAAATATATGATGCAAAAGGTTTTAATTGATTTAGCTAACTATATTTTCTATGTACTAAGTTGGATGCAAGGACAGATTCAATCCTCTAGAAGAGAGGGGGAGTATCACTCAGGAGAAGATAATTGGTATGGTAACCCCTAAATGAGTCTAACTGAACTTTCACACACTCACTTCTAAGTATAGTCAAGTCGAGTCAATAGCCTAGGAAATGGTAAGTTACCTAAGTCTTGTTTGTGGATGAACTGGGAGAGGTTATGGTTTTGTTTGTGAGTGTTCTTGATTTAGTTTGAGTATTTGAGTTTTTTGTTAATTAAGGGTTCTTCTTAATGTGTTTACATTTTATCAATGAGATATATGCATAAAATGTATATATATGTATGCATGTACATGTCTACGATGAACTCATGCACATGAGTAAATACATACATGAGTACATACATAGATAGACATGTTTATGTATATGTACATATATATACTTCATGTATGTATGTCAGTCGATGTTGTTGAAATTGTATGTGTGAAGGTAATGCTAAATAAAAATACGATATATATATATATATGTGTGTGTGTGTGTACATATATATATGTGTTGATATACGCATATGTATCAACACAATGAAAAACATCCATACAAGTGTATTAATACATATATAAATATACATATGTGTATATGTATATATATTTATACATGCGTGTTATTATTTTATGGAATAAATGAATATGTGGATATGCATTTGAATATCGAAAGATGCATACTATAATCGTGTAAGTTGATATATTTGTATATAGATAAATATATATATGTATATACATACACACACACACACATATATATATTAACATGTAATGTTATTAATATATATGTATATTATATATATATATATATTATAAATGTTTTGATTATGATAAAACTGGAAGGGCCAGTACCCATTACAAAGTAGCCATTGAGGCAAAAGAGAGGAAGCTCCCAAAATGAAAGACCTCTAAAAGAAGGACTCACGGGGAGTGAGACAGGATAGGACCATCAACAACCAAAGCTTTTCACCGGAGTTAGGAACTGGTTATAGAACATCTACAGAGAAAAGGAACTACAGCAACAAAAAACCAACCCAAAACACAATTGGGAAGAAAACACCCAATTTAAGACCCCACCCTACAGAAACAGGGGAAAACCAGTGAAACCTAAGAACAAAAACACTACCCAAAGGGAAACAACCTCCAAAAAACTCTAGGACTTCCACAAAAAGAGCCTTCTGTGACAAGAACAGAAGACAACAAGTTCCAAAAGAGAAAAATCCATAGGCAAGAATAAACAAGCAATCACAACCAAAGAGGGTCAGACTAGGAACCCACCATCATCAAGTCTCTACTACACAAGGAGAAAGGAAAAGCTTCTGAGAAATAAACTAGAGGGAATAATGACCCCTATGTAGCAACTCCCAACACCAACATTAAGACCAATCTCCACCTCAATAGGAGAAGTTGAAAGAATAGTTGAAGAGAGAAGGAAACAACACAACCCAGACAAGAGCACCAAAATAGCTTTAGAAGGAACCCATATTCCAGCACAGGACAATTTTTCCACCTCAATAGGAAAACAAGTTAGATCAAAGGCAAGGGCCATAAAAACCCCAACCAATTAACTCCCATCTCCATCAATAAAATGCAACTCCTCCATAGTAGGAGGGTTCTCCACCAAGTGCAAGCCAATTTGCTCCTTATCAGCAACAAAACCCCACATCCCTTGTAGAAGCCAAGGGATGGCTTCACCACCTGTGAGACTCAGCCAATCAACCCCCTCCAGGAGACCCAACATAACACCTCCAAAAGACCATAAGGTAGGCCCAAAAAACCTACAAGAAACCTCAGAGAGAGGCAAAGCAAATAAAAGCAAGAATAGGGTTGACCCCAAGCCAACAATCAACAAACCAAAAACCCCAAGGGGCCGAAAAAAATACCACAGCTGCAACACCAAAAACCACCAAAGAGGAGCAACGCTCCCTAAAGACTCCTAGGCCAACGTGGAGCAAGAAGACAATAGTAAGGAGCTCAAACCGAAAGTGGAGCCAACCATACAAGTAGAACCAAATTCAATGCCCAGAAAACAAGGAGCACCACCAAACAAGGAGAGGGACCCTGTCCCAAACAACAAATGGAGGGATGCACAAAAACCCCCAAAAAGAGCACCACTGTCAGCAAGGATGTAGAGATCTGCATCCTCCCAAATATCTGCACCCGAAGCAGTAGCAAGGAGTGAAAAAATCTCTAGAACCACCCAACAAAGGAGTGATAGAACAACCACCGACCATGGTAGAAAAAAATTTATAGAAGAGAAGTAGCAATCAACCTATCAATGAAAGTAGAGGTAGCGCCACTGCCACAAACCTCCACAATGAAAACAACTCCAAGCACAAAGGGTTGGAGCGAAAAGGGAAAAATAAGAGAAGGTGAAGGGGTAAGGCCTCCCTTAACCACAAACACAGGAAACAACACCAAATCCGCACTAGCCCATTATAGAACAGGCACAAAAGAAGCAAACTTGGCCTCAAACAAAGGGGAGAAGCCAACGAAGATAGTGATGTTTATATATTATAAATGTTAATAGTGATGTTTATACATTAAAGCACATGGAATGTATGGAATGCATTTCAAACATGTTATATGTAATGCATAGAAATTAAAGTGAAGCGCATAAGATTATAGGACAAATTTTAATGAATAAACATGTTCAATAAAGAGTGCAGCGCTATTTTTTGCGTAGGAATTAAAAGCCAAGTAATGTGTTGACAAAGTCAATGCTAAGAATGTAGTGCTAATCTGAAATGCATGAAATAAAATTTGACTTCTAAGTCTTGAAGCTAAAAGCAGACCAAGGAAATAGGAAACATGGTGTTTTGGTGGCACCAAACTAAGAATTTCTTGAACCAAGTAGAAGTCTAAACTTGCAATATAAATTACAAATTGTGAAGCAATGAGAAATATATGAATTGGTCAAATAAGGAGCTGGCCAAATAAGTCGATCTGTAGGAGACCATCACCTTACAATATTGATTATCTTTCTTGTTGTCTAATTGGAAGAGTCGACTCATTCTCTTAGCTGAGTATGTGTTTTTTGTACATTGATTCAAGCTGCAACCTTTTATTATTCTTATTGAGTCAAACTTTTTGAGTTGAGAAGAGTCGACTCATTCTCTTAGCTGAGTATGTGTTTTTTGTACATTGATTCAAGCTGCAACCTTTTATTATTCTTATTGAGTCAAACTTTTTGAGTTGAGAAGTGTCAGTTTTGTTACCCTGTTTCTAGCCTTTAGTTGCTAATATTTCTATATAAATAGAGGTTCCTTTCACTTCAATTGGGACACATTCTTACTTTCTATTTTTTTTAATTTTTTGTGTGTTACTCTGCTACAATATTGAATTGAGAATTAAGAGGTTTCTAGTGTGAGATTAGTGAGGTTTTTAGAGAGATTTATTTGTTGGGAATTGGTCAAGGGAAGGATTTATAAACAGTTTGGTGGAGGCTGTGCTAGGAAACCTGTTATATCAATTGGAGCTATTTAATTTAAGGCATGCTAGTTCTCTACTTTATTTTTTTGTTTTAATTTGAAAAGATTGCTTGTTTTTATAAGTGTTGCTTGAATTGTTTGGAAAAAGGAAAAGAGATGTCTTTATGTTTGTTTAACCCATATAAGGGGATTATCTTAGCATATTACGTATGTAGGTATGAGTGCTTATGTGTTTTACTATAGACTATGTTAAGTCATGCTTAAATAGTTATAGTTTGGTTTATAAGGAAGTTTGTGAAAATTTGATTTATGTTTTAGTTTGGTTTACCATAGTGTAATGTTATAGTAAAGGGAATAGGTTATTCCTAGGATTAGGATAATCTAGTGAAGGGGATAGCCTATGCATAGAATATGTGTGGTCATTAAAAATCAAGCTAGGAAGGTGTGTGAATAAGATGATTCTCACTAGAAGTAATTGAGTGTTGAATTCTTTGGCCAAAGTAGTGTAAGTAGCCATTATTTACACTGCCAATTCATTATGATCTAGTTATGCATTCTAGTCTGGGATTGTCATACACATAGGTTGTACCCACTGTATGGTTAAGTTCTAGTTTGTAGGGAACAACACCAAGCTCAAGGAAAGCTATTATTATGGGATTACCAAACCAATCTCTTTGTCAAATGGTAGGCCATCTTACCTGATAGGTACATGTGTGAGAGACCGCAATAAGTCTGTGGTTGGTGGAAAAGCACTTGAGTGATACTTCTCCTCATCAGTTGGCGGCCAATATTTGAAGGGGGGTTACTTGGACCATATGTATTTCTAGTGTTGGAAGCTCAAAAGAACTTTGAATGTTCTTTGTACCCATTTCTATGGAAGGATGTAAACATGAATGTCAAACTTGAGTTTATTCAATATGAAATCAATGTTATGGAAAGATTTGTGAAATTACAATGAAATGCAATGGAAGTTTAGAATAGTGTTTATTTCATATGTGCATGTAACTTACTTTATGGAAAAGAAAAATTATTGCTATGTTATGGCATCATGGTTTATTCACTTGTGGGTTAAAACTTACAAAAAAATTTAAGTAGAATAATGGGCATGTTACAAGTTTGCACTTAAAAGAGTGTGTGAAGTGGTAGAGCTGTCTGAGAAGCTTGAGAGAATTATTGCAAGTGTACAAGGAGTCTTGAGCAATTGAGAGCCAAGAGGGACAAGCCATGGAGATGCAAAGCATATGAATTGAGGTGAGATTGCAACAAATGAAGATGAGATGGGTTGTGAGGAGACCCACAAGAATATTGTTCTAAGAATAATATTGGGAGAAGGTAGAAAATGAGAAGTTTGAGGTGATGAAAAAGATGGTTTGTGACAAAGTGGAGAAGATCTAGGTGAGGATAGATAAATTGGAGAAGAATGTCAGAAAAGATGAGAGGATGTTGATAAAGAAAAGTGAGAAGAAAAATAAGGATATCAAAGAGGGAAGTAGAAGAAAAGATGTGAGATTAGCTCCCCTACCAAATAATTTGTAGTGAAGGCTTTCCATGAGGAAGGCATGAGGAAAAAGGAAAAAAAGAATGAAGTGAGCAGCAAAGAGGTTGCAGTAGATCTAGTTGTCTACATTTTATAGTCAAAACATTTCAAACTTTTTATTTTGTTGTAAATGCATAGTGGTAATGAAAACTCAAATAATTAGAATTTGATTTTTTGTTAATTTCTATATGAATTCATTTGAATTCTCAATTCAGCTCTAATGTTTCATAATATAGTTATATAATGAATATTGTAAATGTCTTACCATCTAAAATTTTAAAATTTTCTATATTTTTAAATCTCCCCTACATTTTAATTGTCATTGTTTAAAAAATGCATTCCCCAATTTCCTACCATCCCCATCCTGAAAAATTAGTGAGATATAAGTTAATAACACAAATAAAAACCCAAGAGTTTAAAACAAAACCTATATTAATTGAACAAGCTTTTAAAAGTAAAACTTAAGTACAAAGCAAAAAAAAAATTGTGATATGATTTTCATGTAGAAGAAAATGAGACACTATAACCTTATTTATTATGCCCCTAGAAAAGACTGCATATACATTTACCTCCTCAATAAAACTCTATAGGAAAACCCAAGAGCTTCAAAAGAGTGCATTCAATTTTGATGACTTTTGATAGTAAATTTAATTTTAAAATAAAAAATAATTGCAGTGTAATTTTCATGTAAGAGGAAACAAGAGACGTTATGCTTGAGAAAGACCTT